>QEPC01012683.1:114977-131806 GCA_003113815.1 Sphenodon punctatus | reverse complement strand
GTTATTTACCCTCTCAACTAGTACTAAAACTAGGGGACACTCCATGAAACTCACAGGTGGCAGAGTAAAAACAGACAAAAGAAAGTATTTTTTCACTCAGCGTACAATTAGGTTGTGGAATTTACTGCCAGGGGAGCTGGTAAGGGCCAGCAGTATAGACGAGTTTAACAGATGTCTGGACAAGTTTCTGGAAGATAGTTCCATTAGCAGCTATTAGCCAGATAGGATTGGGGAACAAAACCCTTTACTGTCGGGAGCCTGGGGATGACCCACAGGGAATGAATCCCCCATTGTGACCTGTTGCGTGCTTCTCCCAGGCCCCC
The DNA here is from genome assembly GCA_003113815.1 of Sphenodon punctatus. Taxonomy (NCBI): domain Eukaryota; kingdom Metazoa; phylum Chordata; class Lepidosauria; order Sphenodontia; family Sphenodontidae; genus Sphenodon; species Sphenodon punctatus. The sequence goes on along the minus strand of QEPC01012683.1, from coordinate 131,483 downwards.
ATGATTGGTCACTCTCGGAGACAGGATGCTGGGCTTGATGGACCCTTGGTCTGACCCAGTATGGCACTTCTTATGTTCTTAATTCTTCACAATCTGCTCATGGTTTAAACTACCTTGAATAGCTTTGTGTCATCTGCAAATTTTATCACTTCACTCTTTACTCCCCTTCCCAGATCATCAGTGAATTCATAAACAACACTGGTTTCCGTACAGATCCCTGGGATACTTGTTATTTACTCCCCCCCGCCCATTGTGAAAACTGACCAGTTAGTCCTTCTCTTTGCTTCCTATCTTTTAAACGGTTACCAATCCGCAGTAGCACACTTCCTACTATCCCATGACTTTTTAATTTCCCCAAAAGTCTCTATGAACATAAGAACATAAGCAGTGGCATACTGAATCAGACTAATGGTCCATTAAGCCCAGCATCCTGTCTCTGTCAGTGGCCAATCTCTTTCTCTTGGGAGAAGCCCCTCTCATGCCCTCATGTTATCAAACACTTCCTGAAAATCCAGATACACTTTATTGACCGATTTCCACTTATCCACACGCTTATTTACACACACTCAAAAAATTCCAGTAGATTAGTGAAGCACAATTTCCCTTTGGTAAATTCATGTTGATTCTTCCCCATTAAGCCATGTTTATCAATATGTCCAGTAATTCTGTTCTTAATACTGGTTTCCACCATTTTGCCCAGCACAGATGTCAGGCTCACCAGTCTGTAGTTTCCAAGATCGCCTCTGGAGCCCTTTTAAAATTTAGCCTTTTTCTGTATCTTTTCCATTTCTACTATATCTTGTTCAAGATGGAGTAACCGAAACTGCCCACAGTACTCAAGGTGCAGTCGCACCATAGATTTATATAGTGGCATTATGGTATTTTCTGCTTTATTCTCTATCCCTTTTTGAATAATTCCTAATATTGCCATATTATTACAGAGTGGCAGGAAATGCTCTATACTTAAGGGGTGTTACACGCTCCATTATAAAGCACAATGTTCCATCTATAATAAAATTGATATGCCTTAAGTTATCAGTCTGAAATTTGTGGTGAAGGATCACTTGGGTGAGCGGCTGATGCTGTCCAACTTTCAGGAGAATCAGTTGGAGAACAACTGAGATATCTCAGAAAATGACACTTTGAAGTCTGTTTTTTTTCTACCACTCCAACCATCTCGATCTGGGCAGGGTAGAGGGGTTTAGGGTTTTTTAGGAGGATATTTAAATCTTTTATAAAATTCAAGGAGATGGCCAGGGGGTGCCTTCCATTTATTTATTTTTCATAAATCCAGTTAATAGTTTTTAAGTTATAATGTTGTGAAAATCAATGTCAGCCTATGGGAGACATTCTGCTGATCTGCAACTGACTGCCGGCTAGTTGATTTCACCAGCCAGGTGAAATTAAAATGCCGGCAGCCAGCCACCGAGCTCTGGGAGCACCAGGAGCTGATGGGGGCCAGGTAACATCCTATTGGCCAGGGCGAGGGGTGGGAAGATTGAGTCCAGGTTGGGGGGGGGGTTAAGGGGGGAAAGTAAGGTCTGGGTGGGTGGGGAGAGAAAGGGAGCGAGTGGTGGATCGAGTCCAGTTGGGAGGGGGGAGAAAGGGAGGAGTGCAGCAGATTGGGACCATGTGGGAGGGGTGAGCCCTCTGTTTAATTTCACACAACTGGGAGAAGCGGCAGAGCTAGAAACGGTTGCAGGAGGATCCCCTACCAGCAGCACCTCAGAAATATCACCCCTGCACCAGGTTCCCAGTCCTCCACAAGCAGTTAGGGTGGTTTAGCTTGGGGGTGCTGGGGACTTGACTCGGGGCATGAATTTTCTGTGTGGGGGGAGAGGGTATCCTCCTGTAGCCATTCCTAGTTCGCTGCTTCCCCCGGTTCTGTGAAATTAACCAGGGGCTGGGAGAAGTGGCAGAGCAAGGAAACAGCCGGCCACCGAAATGTGGAGCACCAGAAAGTGCTGGGGTGGGCAGGTACGGTCCCATTGGCCAGGGGGAGATCAGGTCCAGGGGGGTGGGGGAAGTAAGGTCTGGGAAGGAGCATGGGCGAGGGGGGAAAAGGGAGCAGGGGAGGCAGATCAAGTCCAGTTGGGAGTGGGGTGAAAGGGAGCACAGGGCAGGGGAAATTGGATCCTGGGTGCAGTGATGGTCACCCTGAGCCAGGTCACCCCCATGGTTCATAGTCTGGTCAGGCAGATGGCAGGTTTACTGGCTGGCTGGGGGCAGGGGGAGGCAGGGCAGAGCGGGACCTTGTACCAGAGATGGTGACCCTGGTACGAAGGTTGAAGGAGGGGCTCAAAAACATAAGAAGTGCCCGACTGGGTCAGACCAAGGGTCCATCTAGCCCAGCATCCTGTCTCTGACAGTGGCCAATCACGGTGGCTTGGGAGAAGCACCCAACAGGTCACCATGGGGATCCATTCCCTGTTGTTTCCCCCCGGCTCCTGTTGTCACGGGTTGGAGGTCCACACTCCCACTTTACCGGGTTTGAGTGACTCAGTTTCCCTCGGTTACAGCCCACTTGAATCAGTTTTCTCTCTAGCTGATTCAATTCTGCAGCAGGGACAACACCTTTGTCACCCAAGGGCCCAATCCTTCCCATTTACAGACTCTTTACTCTCTGGGTCCGCAAGAGTTTGAAAACTCTTGTGGCTCGTTTGTGTTCCAGTGTTAGACACAATTCATGAAGATAAAAAGAAAGTTTATTGATTACATAAGCAAGATAGTTGATACAGAGTGGTAACTAGAAATCAAAGGTAAATATAACACATTCCTAATCTATACTGGTTGAGTTCCTAAATAAGAATCCTACCCTACAAAGGTCCATACACAGCCAGTTTGGTGATGTTGGCCGGGCTCCAGTTCTTAAGGTTAGGAATCAAAGTCCTGGTCTCAGTGCATGTCTTCCAGCCTTGCTAGCTGGCAAGAACCAGGATGCAGATAAGATTGCCCAAGATGGCTCTGCCCAAGATGTAGCGAAGATGGTTTAATGGCCCTGGCTTAAATAACAATTCTGAGTCCTTCGTTTCTCCTTCCTGCCTTGGAGCCTCCATGGTTCGAAGCACGTAGGCAAAAGGTAAACAGGAAGGTCCATTTGCATCTCCACGGGTGTCTGTCTGGTTGTGGGGTGAATCCACACTCTGTGTCTTTCCATTTCCTGGAGTTTCGTCAGTGTTACAGTACATGACTTGAGTATTACAGGTCTCAATTGTAACATTACAGACATGTTGAACCTTTTGCTTTACATATTTACTAGGCTTGTAGCCTACGTGTAGAATAGCATCACATGTGTGTGACCCTATGTTCCTTCGTGACACCCGTCATGTTCCTCGATCCTGTCTGGCTAATAGCTGCTAATGGACCTATCTTCCAGAAACTTGTCCAAACCTCTTTTAAACACAGCTCTAGCACTGGCCCTAACCACAGCCTCTGGCAGGAGATTCCACAACCCAATTATACGCTGAGTGAAAAAATATTTTCTTTTATTTTTTTTTAAACTTGCCACCCAGGAGTTTCATGGAGTGTCCCCTAGTTCTAGTACTAGCTGAGAGTTTAAATAACTGTTCCTTGTTTATTAGTTCCACCCCACTCATGATTTTATAGACCTCTATCCTATCTCCTCTCAGTCGTCTCTTCTCCAAGCTGAAGAGCTCCAACCTATCAAGCCTCTCCTCATACGAGAGCCCTTCCATGCCCTTGATCATTTTTGTTGCCCTTCTCTGTACCTTTTCCAGTTCAACTATAGAAGTACCTTTTCTAGTTCAGCTTTCTAGTTCAACTAGATAGACAGACAGACGGGCTCCCCACTGCTAGAATGAAAGAGAGAGAGAGAGAGAGAGATGCATTCTGCCCACGCTGTCGCTCGCCAGAACTAGAAAGAGAACTCATCTGTGGTATGTGCTCATGCTCAGTGCCCACATCCAGCAGCAAACACACCAGAACAAGACAGAAAGACACAACATATGCGTCTGTGTCTGCACCTGCTACCACCTATCACAATAATTGAATGAAGGGAGCCCAATCATCCACTAATTCTCTCTCTCTCTCTCTCTCTTTCTCCTATGCCCTGCTCCCCATGGGGCAAACATTCGGGGGCTTCCCAAGTTTGCCCCCCGTGGGGCGAACTCTTTGCGGGATGAGATCGGCACTGCACCTGCCGATGCCCGCTGATGCCTCTACCAGGGCCTCTCCTTCTCTGGCACGCACACACACACAAGCCCTGACCCTCCCGGGTGTTATCTGCAAGTTGAGACCCTGGCACATCTTGGGGCTAATATGCTACCAGTGCTGCTGCTCTCAAGCTGTATATATAAAGAGATTCTGCCGCCTGCCAAAAGAACCACAGAGGAATAACAGATTGGACAGGTCAAAATCATCTGGTAACAAATATAACTTTTACTAAAAAAACTCAAAACACATTTTAACTATGAAGAAAATAAGCATTTGAATTATATGTGCAAAAAAGGAAAGAAAAAAACCCTTAAGATTCTTCTGCCCTGTCCCCTGGAACATGTGAAAAAGGGGACAACGGACCATGGGATAGAGATGTAGGGACCTCGGCGACCTCTGCCCCATGCCTCCTTGCAACATCAAGGGCCCCCAACATTGTTGCCTTCCAGTGCAACAGGGACTGGTGGAACGCCTCCATGTCAGAATAGGGAGGGGGGAGGGGATATTGAGGAGGGGGTATAGGAAGGGGAGAGGCGAGTCCCCTCTCCGCGAGAACTCTCAGTCTGGGAAAAACAATCCCTCAGGGTCTTGGGTGGGCTTTCCCTCCAGTCCAGAAGGCAACCCAACTCATCCCAGGGAAGGAGAGGAAGACAATTGCCCCTAGGAAGGAGGAGGGGGGAAAGGGAGGTCACACAACCCAGCTCTCTTTCACTCAACCAAGTCCGCAGGGCCCAAGGCACCATGTGGGAAGGCAAGGGGGGAGTCAGGGGGGGAAGGGGTCCGGGGTGAGAGGGAGGGGAAGGGAAAAGGCGGGGGACCCAAGGAACAGATGAGGGATGGGGTACACTCTTGAGGGGAAGTGAGAATCTCTAGGAAAAGGAACGACAAGTAGAACATTAGGTAGGGTGAAGGGGGTATTACCCGTCACACGCTTTCACTCACTCTGGGGAAGGGAAAACAGGGAGGGGGAAGTAGCAGGAACAATAACACCCAAGTTCACCCACTCACTACTCACGCACTCCGAGGGCAGGGGATCAAGACCACACTCTCTCACTTTCACGAACAATCCAGATAGGCAACAAGAACCACAAACAATCCAGGGGCCAGCCTCTCACAAGCGATTACCGGCGGCTGTTTTGGACCCCGCCGGCACTCTTTATAGCCTCCTTCACTGATCTACGTCTACGTGGGGCGGGCCCTGCCCCAAGCAGTCCCCGATGCTCTGCCAATCATGCACTGCTCCGGGGCAAGCCCCCCGGTGCTGAGCACGCTCGTGGCAGTCCTGTCCTCCTATCCCGGCCGTCAGGCTGCCCCTGACCCCGGCGCATGTGCCCCGAGCGGCCCCTGCTGGAAGGGTGCCTCGTCTACCTGTCGTGCAGGGGACCTGACACTCCACAGCATCCTTTTCAGTGCTGACCTGCTCCACGTACGCCTGTGCCTGCCGCTCCCTTATCTGGAGCACCTGGAACCGCTCCACCAGACTTTCCTCAACATCCCTCATGGTAGCCTGGAAACCCGCGAGGTACTTGGTCACCACTTTCCTCAGCAACCCACGAAATACCCTCACTTCGGGGGTGTCCTCATCACGTGGGGCTGGAGAATCATCAGAGGAGCTGGAGGGGGAAGAACATGGACGGTGCCTCTTCTGGTGCGATTTCCTTCTCCCCTCCACTTCATGTTGTTACTCCCTCCGAGTGCTACCAGTGCCACCAGACACACACTCCTCTTCACCTCAGCGCGGTGGACAGTCTCGATGTGTAGAATCCTTCTGCAGTCCTGAACTATGACGGTAGAATTGCTGTGCCGCAGAGGGAGATCCTGCTGTTGGCTGCCACTCCCAGCAATTCCTCATACAGGCTGACAGCATGGGAGAATCCGTGTCCCCACTGGAAATTTGCCCCATTACCGTTTGTTCAGCACTGCTCCTTTGACCGCTTGGACACACTGTTACGTACACACACACACACACACACACACACACACACACACACAGAGTCATAGAGATGTCTCTCTCTTACACTGGAAGAGAGAGGGGATGATTGTAAGCCCTAGGGGCAGGGACCGTGTCTATTTTATTACCTTGTAAAGTGCCAGGTACACTGCTGGCACTATATAAATGTTTGTTAATAATAATAATAATAATTTCTGTGTGACTATGGGCAAACTGTAGCGCAGCATAAGTGTAGTTTGATGGGGGGAGTAGTAGGGGACAGTAAACTGGTACAATGCGTGTGTCATAGGAAGTACAATTGGTGCTGTGTCACCTTGCCAATGGCAGGCCACACATTGTCCATGCAGAAAGAGAAGTGGACTTGCAAAAATCTTCAGAAACTATATGGGAGTGGGTGGACAACATGGTTGGCCCCAAGACTAAGGTGTGTTTGGGGAGTGGGGAGTTCAAATAACCCTCCAAGAAATGTTTTTCCTCCATCTCTCTGCCTCCTGTTCCTTCTGACTCCCTTCCCATCCCTTCCCCCACACTCGCTGGTTTTAAAATGGTAAGTATTCTAGCAGCAAAAGTAAGTGAAGTAATTACTGTGATTCAATAGATCAAGATGACCCATGCCAGCCTGACTGAGTCCTGCAATCCCTTCTACATTCACCTCCTCTCACCCTGAGGGGTGTGTGTGTGTGTGAGAGAGAGAGACTGAGTCAGTGTCAGTGGAGAAAAGCAGTCAATTTTTTCCACTTTGGGTGGAAAAACAAAAAGCCTCAATACAAGCAGAAATCCTCCCTTCCCCCACCTCTTTCCAGATGGTCAATGTGGAAGAATGTTTCATAGATTGATTGATTTATTCTTTGGCATTCCTTTGCCTTTGTCAGTGGCACGGCTAAGACGACGGCTGCTTATCCACTGCTGATTACCTGTTCTGCATCGCAAAAGGAAAACAAGTGCTATGTGGAGAAGTTCTTTGTTGTTAAAGTTATTTGGCTGATTTCCTTAGCACGTGGCCTTGCCTTAAGCTTCAGATTTCAGTCCCTTTTACAACCAGGCCCATCCCCAACGACACACTCGCACAGAAAGACCGTGCCTGTCTTTAAGCGGAAATTGGATGATGTATGTGTTTCTTCACACTACTCTACTGATGCCTTTGCAACTTTACACTCTGCCAGCACGTCCCCTCCCCGTGGGCCTGGCTACTTTGCCGACATGCTGTGTCACTGGGGTTGTGTAAGTTCTGTCAACCAACTGCACATGGGGCTTCTCAGACTATGCTTTTAGCTTCCGTTCTCCCTCCTGGCACTCCAGCGGTGTAAGCGTCTTTGCCATTGTCAGGCGGAGTCAGTCTCCAAATACTGACTCAGGTGTGAGGGCTGGGGCTGGTACAGGGAGTCTGGGGCCAGGGCAAAACCAAGTCCCCTCTCCAAGGAGCTCCTTTCCTTTTGGCCTCCTGTTGCAACTGAAGTCTCAGCTTTATATAATCACAGACTCTGGCCACCATCATCCATGCTTTCATCACCTCGAGACTGGACTATTGCAACACTCTCTACGTGGGGCTACCCATGGTGACAGTTCGGAGGCTGCAGCTGGTGTAGAATGCGGAGGCTCGTCTCCTAACGGGGACGGGTTTCCGGGAGCACATAACACCGATGCTCCGGTCTCTGCATTGGCTGCCTGTAGCCTTCCAGATCCAATTCAAGGTGTTGGTGTTGACCTATAAAGCCCTATATGGTCTGGGCCCGGCTTACCTGTGGGACTGTCTCACTCCCTGGGCTCTAGATCGGCCCCTGTGTTCATTGGGGAGCACCCTTCTTGAAGTCCCCCGGCAGCTATGGAGAGGGTGTTCTTGGTGTCCACTCCATGGCTGTGGAACTCCTAGCGGAGTCCAGGATAACCCCGGACCTCACCTCTTTTTGCCATCAATGTAAAATATTACTGTTCCGCCTGGCGTTTGCTGAGGGAGATGGGTAAAGGTGGGGGAGGGGTGGATTAGGGAGGTTTTGTCCATTGGGAGTTGTGTTGATTTTGGCTCCACCTGGATTTTAATTTTATTTATTGTTTGTATTTTATGGTGTTTTATATTGTTGTCTTTATATATTAATATTTTAATTATTTTGTTAGCCGCCCCGAGCTGTGTCAGCAGGATAGGGCAGGATAAAAATCAGTATATAAATAAATATAATCACAGAGTGCCTCAGGGCCTTCATTCTCATTGGCTGCTGAATGACTGTTCATTTCAGGCCTCTCCAAGGCAGCCATCTTAGGTCTGGCAGCCATTTTGTACATTCCTTAGCAACCGTTATACCATGCAAAGCCTTAATGGACCGTAGCCGCAGGCAGTCAGCCTGTTACACTCTCCATCCCACACTCCTTATAAATCCACCCACCACCACAACCAGCGTGTGCGTTTGGAAAGAAGTGCGGGAGGCCTGGATCTTTGCTGTCCCGGTTTAGAGGACTTGGTGTCTCCGGGAAGAAGATGCTTTCTAGATGGCTCTTCTGCCAGACATTAGGAGGGGGGGATGGGTAGGGGAAGATGTGATCCGCCCCAAGCTGCTAGAGGCAGGAGAAGCAGGGCATAAATGTATAAAATAAATAAATAAATACAGATGCAGGGAATTCAATGGTGTCTGGTCCTTGTGCAGGGCATGTAGAGGTGGAAATGAGGCGGCTTTTTACCCCTGCCGGTCCCTGCTCTCTGCAAAGAGGTAACAGAGGGTTTGACTATGACTATTCACCTTGGAAGTCAATTTACTATAATGAGAAAAGCCCAGTAGTCGTGATTAATGTAATATAGCAAAATATTTATTGATAAGGAGAGCATTAGGAAACAATCTATATCTTTCTCTGCAGCATTGTGTATGCTATAGGGAAGTTATATCAATACAAGCAGCAAGTAGTATTCACAATGAATCAGGAATGTGTCTATCTTCAGTTAGTGGCAATAAAAGCAATTGGCTTTCTAGGACGGTGCATGCATTGGCAAGTAGGGGGGGAAATGTTTTAATCCTGTACTTCAGTTACTCAGAGACCTCTGCATAAAACCTTGCATAGAAGAATGCAAATTGAAGGTCACATCCGAAGTTAAGCAAACCCTTGGAACACCTAAGTCAATATGATTTTGAACAAGCAAAGAGTTAATAATTTTAAATCCTGCTGCAGACTTTTGATCATTGGGGACATGCAAATCCAGAAGAGCCCATCTTTGAATCGAAGCTTGGGTTTTCTTTTCAGTACTGGAAGCTTCCACAGCAAGATGAACCAATTGGATCTGGAAGTCCTAAGAGACAAAAATCAGGGAGCCAACAAAGCTATTCGCAAAGAGGAAACCAGAATCCTAAAACCAAATTAAATTAAAACAGTGTCTGCATTATACGACTGTTGTAGTTTACAATCACAATCTAAGAGTAATAATTGAGTCAACTCCAAACTTGGGATGAGCGTCTCAAGTTGGGACTTTCTTTTGACTGCTTGTTGGAGGGTTTGAGGGGGGCAGAGGAAAAAGGGGGAGACAGAACTGTTCCGATGGCCACAGGATTTAGTACTTTGCCCTCTGCAAGGGGCCTGCTTACCCCCAAACTTGTATAAGTTTGGAGTGTGTTGATGATAGATGGTAAGGAGGAAAGGCCAAATGATTATCCTTTCAGTAAGTCTATTGTCTTTCTTTGAGTAGATGGTGTTGCAGAGCATTGTTTTTCATGAAGAGTGGTGTGATTTGTTTAGGCAACCCTTCCCATTGCTTGGGCAATGTACACCAGACATTCCCTGGATGCACCAGACACACTAAACAGGGCACATCTGGTAGCGTCTGGGGGACATACCTCCAACTGTAACCTTTGATTTCAGAGCTTGTTGACTCAGAGAAGGTATCAGGAGACACCAGCAACACTCAATAACACAGCTGAGCCCCCAGGATCTCCTTTACCAGGCGCTTTAGGGTGAAAATAAATGGGATTATAGCCCATATTAGCCCCCACCAGATAGGTGTTCACTGTACGTCCATCCGTTTGTTAGGTGGTTGCCGGTCTTTCATCCCCATCTGCCACGTGGCCGCCACCCACTCACGATGGGGTCTTGGAGAACATGGAGTATAAAGAGAAGGTTGGAGAAAGAAAAATCAAATTGCTAAGTATACAATGGGAAGCACTGCTGAGGGGATCACATATAAAGCATGGCTCAGCAGTGTGATTGGATTTAAGATTGAATTCAGATTGTGCTGCTGGTTTTTTAGACCCTGAATGGTCCAGGCCCTGGTTACATTCCAGAACTGTTCCTGGAACCTCAATCTACTGGCTATCTGCTCTCGGATGCCGCCCGCTGTGTGAGGAATCCTGCCATTGCTCCTTAAGTCAGTGGGTGATCGGGCCTTTGCTGTGCTGACGCCCCCAGTGTGGAACTGACTCCCCACAGATGTCTGTCTCAGACCCTCCCTGCACACGTTCAAAAAGCACCTGGAAACGTATTTGTTTACCTTGTGTTTTTAGAGAATCCAATGCTGGATCCTGTTCCTGTATTTTCTTTTCCCCTTTGCATTTTCCTTTTAAATTGTTTTAAATTAATTTTATATGGATTTGAAGTAATGAGTTTCATTGTATTTTATATGTTGTAAAGTGCTCTGAACACTGTCTGGTGGAGGGGTGGTGTATAAATAAAAATATTATATTATAATTATTATATTGTTGTAAAAACTTCCACCACCGTTGTGCATTCAGTTAAGCAGCCTATACAAGATCTGGAAAGCTATAGCGCCACTGTACTTAGCAGCACTGTCCATGTCCCTGTCTCTCTCACAGCACTGGATTCAGTTTGGGGCTCCACTGTTGAAGAAGGATGTTGACAAACTTGAAACAATTCAGAGGAGAGCAACTAACGTGATCCCGAGTCTGGAATATCAGACCTATAAGGAAGGACCCAAGGAACTAGGAATGCTTAGCCTTGAGAAAAGTAGATTAAAGGAGGGGGGGGGGGGGCGACATGTTGGCGGTGTTCAAATATTTAAAAGGATGCCCTAAAAAGGCTGTAGAACATCTGTTCTCTGTTGCCACTGAGGACAAGGCAAGAAGCCATGGGTTTTAAGTTGCAGAAAGGTAGGTTTTTAGAAAAAAAAATTAATATATGTAGCAACGTCCAAGCAATCAGTGAATTTTGTCATATGAAGTTATTTGAGGCTCTGCAATATTTAACTATGTCGCTGATTAACTGGTTAAAAGCAAAAAGCATTAGGAAGCAATCGGCCTCCATTAAAGACCATGGTAGAAGTTTCCTTTTGGGAGTGGGTCAGGATTGCACCCTGAATCAACTAAAAAAAATCAATTAGTCTCCAGCTTTAAGGAAATCCAGAAGGTTTCTCCCTCCTGCGGGGTCAGTTCTCCTGATTCAGAGTTTGGGTCCCCTCTTTCTGTTTTCCAAATGTTTGCTTTGGCTAGATTTCTTCTTAAGTATTATGGGGAGAACTGAAATGGATAGTTTGTACCATAACTGCAATTAAGTACCAACATTCTGGATAACTAATCAGTTAACTGATCGGTAACCTCATACCATGGCCCTTAACCAATTGACCGACATTCCAATTAATACCACTTTTCCGTTACTGCATAATTGATTTACTGTGCAACCGGTTTACCATTTCCCTGCATTCCATCATTTCATGTTTACTTCCAGACCAATAACAAAGATGCATCCTGCAGATTTGGACTTAGCAACCTTGAAACCAGGGCCTGGGGCAGGTGGGTGTGAACAGGTAAGAAATGATGGGGCAAACGGAATTAGCCTGTAATATTGGAGGAGACGGGGAAACAGCAATGCGGGAGCTCAGCATATGATGCAAATCAGTCAATTGCTCAGTCAACTCAATAATAAGCAGATTCCACTCAGTAACTGATCATTGTCAGAGCAGATTCGTTACCACAAATCCAACAATTACTGGTTACCGTGCGGTTAATGATTTCAGCTCTAATTCCGGACAGCGTAACCATGTTCAGATAGCCCACGTTTCTTTAGCCAGTGTTTCTGGTATTGATGTTCCTGTGGCTGGAGGCATCAATGGCAGAATTCCAGGCAGAACTCCCTGGAGCAGGACTATGAGAGTTGCTTTGCCGGGAGGCAGGTTAATGTTTTGCAATGTAGATCAATAGGCATATTCCTTACACATGCGTAATATGTATATGGATGATTGATGCATTTATTTGTATTCAGTTATGTCAATAAGCCTCACCAATGGGTGCGATGGAGCCATTTATACACGGCAAAGATATTTGAGCTGATTACGGCCTCGTTTATCCGTTCATAGCATTGCTGAAGTCCCCAGAGCTACAGCAGAGACACAGAGCTCGGAATTCCTTGAGTGCAAAGGGCAGGGATGGATCATTGATGAGGACGACAGAATCAGACAGAACATGAGGCAGCAATTGTTGCTCACTTCTTAAACCACTGTACAACTACATCAAATACATACTGAAATACTGCTTTGAGCATTTCCCACATGAAACTGCTCTCTGCTTCTTCTCTGGCATTGGCTTGTCTCATAGCATAGAAGCTCTCTCTTTCACTTAACTGCCTCTGTTGTTCATCTCTCAGACGCTTCTCCTTTTCTGCTAGTTCCTTTTGCCATAGTAAGGTGTCTTTTTCTTCTCGGTGCTCTTCCTTGAATTTTTTTAGTTTTTCTTCATACTCCTGTTTTATGTTCTCCCTCTCTCTCCTCAGCTGCTCTGTGTAGTTTCTCTTCAGTTTCTCTGTTTCTTCCTGAAGCTTCTGCTCAGCGAATTTATACATGTCGTTATCATAGCACGTGCCCCCGTTCTCCTGCACCATCTTCTCTACCATCAACATCAGCTCATTAACCTGGGCGTCCCGCTCCTCTCCCGTTGCTCCATTGTTGAAGGCACAGAATCGCCTTCCAAACTTGTCCATCAGCTCATTAATGCCTTGGTCATCTGACTTGTTTAAGAAATTTTCTAATCTTGTTCCCTGCAAATCTTCTTTCCGGGTGAGTAACAGGATCATGTACCTCGTGGCTTCAGCTCCAAAAATGTCTTGGATTCGTTTGACGGCCTGTTTCTCCTCATCCGTGTAGCGACTCAGTTGCATCACGAAAACGATAGCATGGGGCCCCGGGGAGGAGGCGACGATGCAGCGGCTGATCTCTTGGCAGGTTTCCTCCACAGACACACGGGTGTCAAAAATTCCAGGTGTATCGACAATCACCACCTCCCTCCCCTGCCAGGCTCCCACCTTCTTGAGACATGCAGTAGTCACTGAATTTTCACTGAGCTTGGATTCAAACTCTTTCCTGCCAAGGATGGTGTTTCCTGTTGCACTTTTCCCCGCTCCAGTTTTACCAACAAGGACGATTCTCAGCTGTGATTCCCCGGTGTATCGGCCGGCGTCTCCTGGGGCTGCTGGGAACAAGAGTGAGAGATCTGTGTCATTACAGAGAAGACAGAGCAGACAGGCAGAGTTTAGAATCTCTCTCTCTCTAAAAATGAACGTTAATGCACACAGGTTAAGATTTCATTTCGGAAGTAAGTATCAAAGGGCACCAATCCAACTTCCACTGAAGTCCTTCCACACAGAGATTTGTGCCATTGGCTTCAGTGGGAGGTGACTTTTCATTTCTGAAACCTGAGCTCAGGTTACAGTAGTTCCAAGATGTCACAATATTAACCAGTGGACTTTGGGACCATATTAGAAAATCACCAACCTGTTTCGAGTCTGTCTGTACTTGAGTGAGCTAAGGTAGGGGCAATAATGGTGTGGCAGAGTGCTGGGGATTGGCTCTTACCACTTGAGACTCTTGAGATGGTCAAGTTACCTCAGGCCAACTTGGAAGAGAGAGATCCTTGACGCACCAATTGTCAGATTGTAAAAACAGAAGACTCTGTAAATATAACAGCACAACTAATAAGGACGTTAAAGGAAGAGAAAAGCAGGAAAATGAGGGATGAGACAGTCTCAGTGATTACTTAGTGCCTGGCTGCCATTGGGGACTGGATGCGAGTGAGCCGACTGAATTTGAATCCAGACAACACTGAAGTGATGATGGTTGACTGGCCCTGTGACCTAGAGATGATTGGAATGCTCATCACTGATGGGGTAAGACCTCCTCTACTTACTCAGGCTCACAGTGGGGAGGTATTCCTGGATCCCAAGCTGCATCTGGAATGCCAGGTTGCAGCCGTGGCCAGGAGTGCCCTTCACTAACTCCACTGGTGAGAAGGGTGCATCTTTCTTTCAGAGAGGATCTGGTCCCCATCATCCATACCTTCATCACCTCGGGAATGGACTAGTGCAATGTGCTTCTAGCGGGGCAGAGTGCCTTTCGGCTCAACACTTGCTGTTTAAGAGGCTAAAGGAGACGGGCCAGTAAAGCACTTGCTTGAGGTCCAGCTGGGTCTGGGAGGGATCAGGCCGGCTGGAAGCCTCAAGAACAGAGCCAGAGAGTTCTGCAGGTTGAGAGAGCTCTGCATTTTCAGGTAGAGTGGAAGCTCTGCTAGGGGAGGGAGGGGCATAGCTCAAGTGGTAAGAGCGCATGTCTTGCATATATAAGGTCCCAGGTTCAATCCCCAGCATCTCCGCCTCAGGACCTCTGGTAGTACACCCAGGGGAGGCCCCTGCTGGTGGCTTGGAGGGGTCTCAGGTAGCACGCCAGGATAGCCTCTGCCAGAGACCCTGGAAGAACCAGATTTGGACCCGAATTTGAAACCCCTGCTGCCATGTCAGGTTGTGACAATACTGGGCTAAGATGGGACCATTGGTCTAACTCAGGCAGTTTAAAAATAATAATAAAAAATAAGCAGAAAAGGGCTCAGACCTGAAGAGCCATCTCAACCCTTGAGATCCTATTTATTTATTTAATCCCATTTCTATGCTGCCCTCTCCTGCTCAAGCATCTCAGAGCAGCTCACATCATGAAAACATTAATAAAACAGTTAAAACCATAAAACATTAAAACAAAAACACAAACCCCCTTACCTGGAGGGGGTGGCCTGGAGGCTGTGGGCCGCGTGACGGTTGCTGCCTGGACCCCTCCTACACCTGTGGCTTGGCTTGCTCCACCCACAGGTAACAACAGAAAGGGGAGCAGCCCTGAGAGCCATTTGTGGGCAGAGGCGGCTATCATCTATCCTCTGAAAAGTGGCCCCAACACAGCCACAACTGCCCAGAGTACACCCTCGCCTCCCCGCTGCCTGCCTGACTGGGAGCAGGGGGGTGAAGATCCTTGGGAGGGCTCTGTTCCCCTGCTGCCACTACCACCACCGCTGTTGGGGGGGGGGGGGCATGGATATCCTATACCCGGGGGGGGGCGCCCTTAGAAGAGCAGCCCCAGCTCCAGCAGGTGCCACGCCCTGCATACCGCATGCCAAAGGGCAGCAGGGAGGGACTGAGGGGCAGGGTGTTGTATTTGTTGTCTGGGGAATTGTGAGTGTGTGTGTGTGTGGGGGGGGTAAAATTTGGGTAGTGGGTTGGGTGGCTTGGGGTTGGTCATGGTGTGGGGGTTAGAAGTGTGATGTTGGGGTGGTGGTGGATTGGTGGCCTCCCCCTTGTGGTAGGAGAGGGAGATGGGGGGGGGAGGTGTGGAGGGGAACCCCTGGTGTGAGCGGGTGCGACCCTTCAGGGGGGCAGGTTGCCCACCAGTGGCAGAAGCGGAGAGGGGGGGTTGGGGATGGGGTCCCTCTCGCTGGCCTGTTGGGGCAGCCTATGGAGGGTGGGTGTCTAACGAGGTTCTCTGAGGAGGGGAGGGCTTCCGCAGCCATCAGGGTCGCTTCAGGTTGGGGGAGTTATGGTCCAAAGGGGAGGTGTGTTCCATCAGTGAGGAGGGAGCGGTGTCTTGTGCCCGTTCCCCTCTCGACCCCCCACGCGGGTAGGTTGTGGGTCGAGGCCCAGGAGACCCCAGGCCTTGGTCTGGTGCTGCTGAACACGAGGTCAGTTGTCAATAAGTCATCTACCATCTGGGAGTTAATCCTGGAGTGGGAGTCGGGACGCCGATCTTGTGTGTATTACAGAGACCTGGCTGGACAATGAATCGGGCCCTATTCTGGCTGATCTTGTTCCAGCTGGGTTCTCTGTGCAGCATCGGTCTCAGCTGGAGGGACGGGAGGGGGCAGTGTAGCCATTGTTATCAAGGATGCATTGTCTTTTAGGAGGTATCCTGGTCGTGCCCCCCCCCTGCCCTGGGGGCCCTCATACCCTCGATGTCGGTCTCGGAGCCCTGGGAGCCCGGCGCCTCGCCCTGGGAGTGCTCCCCCAGGGACCACTGGCTGAGTGGTGGTGAGGGTGCTGACCTCCGACTCCGCCTGGCCGGCTCGGCGTTGGGAACCCTCCAGGCTGCTGCTGGGGGGGGGGCCTTGGGGCTTCTGCGGGTCCCGGGTGGTCCTCCTGGGGGTGGGGGTCCC
>QEPC01012683.1:101961-114030 GCA_003113815.1 Sphenodon punctatus | reverse complement strand
GTGTGCCCCCTTTCTGCGCCTGTGCCCCCTCCGCCTGCATCACCGGGCCTGCCTGTACCTCCTCCACCGCCTGTCCCGCCGCTGTCGCTGTCGCTGTGTCTGCCTCCGCTCTCTTCCGCTTCCCTCCTCGCTCCATCCCGCCACGCTTGCTTGCTGCTGCTCTCGCTTTAAATCTCCCTCTGGTGTTCGTGTTGATGCTGGTTGCCTGGCAGTGACGCTGCGTGCCTCGTTCCCGGCTGGGGCTCTTTTTTTTTTGTTCCGCTGGGGGATTGGCGTCCAGACGTTACTTTTGCTTGGTTCCCTGTGGGGGTTCATTTGACCACGCTTCCCGAGACCTTCCCCCGGCTAGCCCGGGAAGCGTGGTTGAACCTGACCCCATGTGGGTATTGAGCGTGATGAACATCTGGCACGCGCCGTTCAGACGTTCAGGGCCCTTTGGCCCCACGGGGGGGTTCAGCGTGGTTCAGTGTGGTTCAGCGTGTTCTCGTAACGTCTGAAATCACCCATAGTTTACACATCCAGGCTGGCCAATTATCATCACAATCGCATCCTGCAGCACTGTGACAGAGGACATAAGAGAATCTCTATTGGCTCTTTCCTAAATAAATGCTTCTGACTTCCCAGTAACAAGTGGGGGAGAGATGTTGGGATGGTCACAGCACAGAATGAGGATATTTGGTTGACATTTCTGCTGGCCAATTGGCATCAAAAACCGATCTTATATCACAGTGACATGTAAGAGAATCCCTGGCATAGGCTCCTTCTCTGCATATGCTTTGCAGGCATATAAAATTGGGACCCTTTATTACATCTTTCTGATATTTGGCAGACATGATTGTGAAAGTATGAGATACTGCCCTGCCAAATTTCATGTACACCGGTTTGACTAAAAAGATGTTATAGTCATATATACATTTATAAGTTAATTGCTTATACCACAAGGACCCTTTACCCAACCCTTTTGAACTTTTGCAGACATAGTAAATATTGGAAGGGTTATAAACTTGACAGGTTTCATCTACATTAAATGGGAGGCAAAGAAGTTACAGCCAAGAATGTATATGCATATTTTTGCAAAATAACATAATTCAACTGCTTATAAAATTGGATTCCTTTATCCAATCCTTATTCCTTCCATTGGAAGTACAATCCCCCCAAGTGTAAGTCAAATATAATGAAAAACTAAAATGTTACAGCGAAAAATGTGTTTTCTATTGAAACCCATGGAAAATGAAAACGAAAGTAAAAACAAAAAAAAAGATTTCAATAACGAAAACAAAAAATGAAAATGAAAAACGACATGGTCCCCTGGAGCACCCCTCTACTGGCTCAGCTACGCAGCCTGTGGGAGGAGCAGCATCAGCCAGGAGGAGGAGCAGTGACCGGGTGAATCAGCCCAGGAAGCACGTGGGTGGGGCTGAAACAAGAATCAAAATCATCTCACCAAAAATCTTGCAAGAATCAAGCATTATAGTTGAGATCTCACATGAGATTTCTTACTCCCCCAGCCCCCATGTGACTGGCTCCACACAGCACCTGAACTCACAGCCCAGGCTGCTTTCCCAGCTCAGAGAAATGAAGGGTGGGAGGGAGGAAGAAGCCACACTGTCCCCCTCCCCAGATCTTTTACATTGTCTGGTCCTGGCAGCAGGGGACAGAGCCCAGGGCTTTATGGAGTTTCTGTGGGGAAAGTAGACAGACAATTATCACAAATGGGAGGGGGAAGAGCAGGAGGGAGGGGGCAGACTCAGAGGACATTTCCAGCATTCTGTTGGCTAGTAGGAGTCAGCAGCCAATAGAATGCTGAAAAGCTGTGCTGAGCCCACCTCTTCCCTACAGCTCGCCAGAGATTGCTCCATTTTTGACCTCTTGTTGGCATGTTCTGACATGCCCAGGCATGTCCACGGCCGTCTTCAGCTCTCTATATGGAGAAAATCAGCCAATGCCTTGTAAGGATAAAAATACGGTGTCCTTGCATGAGCCTGGAAGGGTGCTCCCTAATCCAAACTAGTGACCATGGGCTCCTCCCTGGCTGGAGCACCCTTTGTTTACTGATCCTGTAGATGCAGAACCTATTCACACCGCCCTAGGAGCTATTGAATTAACATCTTGACTCACCCGCACTCCTTCTCCTTTGTTCCCACTTCTCCTTGCCTGCAGCTGTCCTGGGCTGTGCAAGAGACCCTTAGTTTATATAGTGCCTCAGAACCATCTTGGCTAGCTGGAAGGGTCTGTGTTGCTGGTTCTCCCTGTCAGGGACAGATTTGGATCCACTGTCCCTGTTCCAGTCCATAAGCAATAAAGGCCTAGTGACCCGATCCTGAGTGTGTGGTGTCGGCCTTGTGCATGTTCAGTGCAGCAATCCCTTAAATCCCGCAATGCAAGAGACGTCACCTCTCCTTTGACGCCCTCCCCATGTGACCCTCGCTTTGCCTCATTTTATGTCTCCCACTAACCCCACCACATGCCCAGGGTGGACTCACACGTAAAACTGATTAAGCTGCATGCCCTGTCATTGCAGTCTTTGTGGTCAGCTGGGGACGCCTGCCTGGAGATGCCAGTTTGTAACTGGGTCTCCACGGTGAGGAGGGTGTTTTCAGCCACCGCTTCACAGCTGTGGAACTCCCTCCCCCAGGAGGTTCGTTTATGTCTCAGCTAAAGTGCCTTTAGGAGGCCGTGAAAAACAATTCTTTTTACAAGGGCAATTGGCAGTGGGGGTTGTGGAGGGAGGCAGGGGGTTGGGGTGGTGAGGGGTTGGGAGGGATGGTATGAGGTTGTGGGGTGTTATGTTTTGTATTTTGTTTTTTGGTTTTAATACAAGGTTTTTGTAAGCCGCCCTGAGCTGCGTTTGGTGGGGAAAGAAGTATTAATGAATGAATGAACCCCAGGATTCCCTATAAGTCTCAGGATGTCCTCAGCAAAGTCTATTGACCTTGATTTGGAGTCATTCTTAAAGTTTAAAGGTGTAGTTCGATAGTTTGTTGGGGAGAGGAAGCTCAGCTCATTATTTTTAACCACTCCTACACAGCTGATCTATCTATGGAATGGGCACTCCACATTTAATAAATGCTGATTGAATCCGCATTTAAAGTGGCAAAGCAGTAAACAGGATCTTGGTAAGGAAATGATCAGTAAATTGGGGAATGAAATGTCAATCAAGACATTCCCAAGTACTCAGAGTTTCTTGATCCAAATGAGATGCTATCGGGAACCAGGATTTCGATGGGAATTCTCATTTTTGGAAAAACTTATTTCACCCCTAGACCTTGTTGCTCCTTCCGTACTACTCCCTCCTCCCACGTCTCCCATTCCTTCTCCATCCTAGATTCTGATCATGACTGTTCAGCGCCAGGTACATCACTGCTGGCACTACAGAATAATTAAGAATAAGAATAATTCTATTTTTTAGTTCTGAAATGCCACTGTCCTACACTGCGCACCCAGGATATTTTGGATTGTCAGCCCTGATGATGGTGTCTTACCTGATGCAGTTGCTCCAAGCCATGGACGGCTCTTTTCCAGGGAAGAACATGCAGAAGGATTTCGATTGACTCTTTCACTTCCTGTTTCCAACACAGTCTCCTCACTGGGGTCGCTCATTGCCCCGTCCGCACACACGGCCGACACTCGCACTCTGTAACGTGTCTGAGGTCTCAGCCCAGAGATCTGACAGGACTCAGTTTTATTTCCTGTCCTCATTTCAGACCATTTATCTTTCCCCTCATGAATTCCATCTCCTGCCTCTTCTTTATATTCCACCCGGTACTCTGCTATGCTTGCCCCATCCCCGATGATGCTTGGTCTCTGCCAGCGGACGGTGACAGTAGATGACTCTACAGCAGCTTTGACAGGTTTCCTGGGGGGGCTGGTAGGAAACGTCTTCACAGCATCACTGACATCGCTGCTCTCGCTGAGCCCTGGTTTGCTCACAGCAGCATATCGGAACTGGTACTCGGTCTTTGGGGCCAACCCCGTCACTAGAAATGTTTCTCGCTTGTCCTTAGTATCTACAGTTATCCAGCTCTCCTGACCTACAACCCTGTACTCCACCCAATAGCTGGATATAACGTCCCTTCCAGACTCTGCTGGGTTAAATGTGAGCCGCACGCTGTCATGGCTGATTCCATCAATCAGAGGAGGAAATGGTTGTGATGGAGGCTCAAATTGGGTATTAATCAGGACTCCATTTTCATACAAGTAAATGGAAGCTCCTGGATTGCTCTCGTCTGGAACCGAGGCCACGATGAACCGAGAAGCCCCACTAGATTTATTAACCTTGGTAAAGTCTGAGAAGGTTTTTGCAGACTCATGCACTTTTCTGGCTATAGCTGCGCACTTGAACCACTGCTCAGATTCTGCTTTTACAGAACCAGAGGAAGAGGGTGTAGGTGCTGGATCATAAGTTTTCCTTGTAAATGGAGCACAGAGCCAGCGTTTTAAGTCTGTTAAATAAGTTTCTTCATGTAAAGAAGTGAATGTGAACTGAACAACGTTTTTATGTGTGGGGTCAAGAACATTTTTTTGTAACTCATTCGTGGAAGATATAATGTCAACGTCCTTTAGCAGATTCAGTAAGAACTTGACATAATTCAGCTCTTGCTGCTTTATACCCAGAAATTCAGTGAGATGCTGAACACTGAATGGGGATTGCAATATGCTTGTTAAAGTATCCATCAGGGCATCTTCCCTGGATTCTCCTCTACGGAGCGATGGCAAAATTGCTGACAATTGTTTTTGAAAGAGCTGCCTGTATTTCATGCACAGAACTTTGAAACTCTGGAATTTCCTCTTCATTTCAGGGAAGGTTGTAGTAGTTTTGTCCTTCATCAAGTCATTGCAGCTCACGTCACACTCAATGAGTTGCTGTAGAGTAGTTTCAATGTGAGAAATTTCCTCTGCGTGGACCTCGCGCACCATCTGAGCCGCTCTGGAATCCAGCTGTTTCAGTGGGTAGAGCCAGACCCTCACCGGCACGGCCTTCTCCCCATTCTCACCCAGCCGCTTGGGGAGGGTGGAGTAGATTTTCAGGGCATCCTGATAAGTCTTTGGCTTGCTCTCTAGAGAGAAATCACTATGAAATGTACACCTGAAACTTTCAGCATTTACTTTTGTCTCTTCATCCAGTTTCACTGCCCCCTCTCCTTTCCCAGCTGTCTTGGGTATCTTTTCTATAATACGCTGCATGTTTTCCTCTATGGCTTGTATATTCTCAGACAAGGGAGCTTTCTGATCAAACACAAAGAAAGCCTGAGCCCCGTACAGCACAGCTCCTACTGCATGAGTTGCTGAACCTTGGTCCAATACAGCTGGGTCGGAGACATTCTCAGCTCCTAAATGGTTCATAGTCAGCGTCTCATGCCTTGTTTCAGTTGAATAGTGAAGAGTAACTCGTGCCTGGTTTGGGAATGTCTTGGTGTCCATTAAATAACCAGCGGATCCTCCGACTTCAACCAAACCCCCCAGGAAACTGGCTTTCAGCGACGCCGCAAGACTGAGAGCAGCGACTTTGTCAGCGATGAAATCTGAGGTGATGAGCTGAGATTCACACTTGGGCTCTACCCTTATCACCACGTCCTTCTCGATGGCTGCAGCGTCCCACAGAGTGACTCCTGCAAAACACCACACAGACACGGTTAGTGACCAACAGAAGGGGTAAGATATTTTTCAACTGTTTAAATGTAAACCATTATCATAGGGGAAATTATTCATCATTAAAAACCTCAAATCAGGAATAATCAGAAATGTTTAGTTCAGATCTACAAAATCATTTCAGGAGCTACAGCCTTAGGAAGAAAGTCCCCGGCTGGCAGGGCAAAGAAACAAGGGAAATTCTAACAATGACAGAGTCTCGTTAAATGTGCAGTAAAGGGCCACAGCTGCCTTGATTGATATAATATTGTGTTTGTTCTTGTTGGACTGTGAGTTATGCCTGATGCCTTGCGTTATGTTTTTAAAGGCATATCAGGAGGGGGGCATCCACATTGAACAAAAGACAACAGAGTAACAGGTGAAAATGTGCTTTTCAATTTTTTTGCAAATATCTCAGGAAAATGAAAATGAAAACCATTTGTTATTTTGTTGTTATTTTTTGTTTTCGTTACTGAATAATGAAAATGAAAGATCCCACTTTCTTTTGTATAATTCTAATACAAAAACGAAATGCATCCCCCCCATGCAATACAGCATTTTTTACACTCCATTTTCTCATGTACTTCCTCGTCACTCATTGGCTGGTACGCAGATTCGTTACTAACCTGCAATCCAGTTGCCGATTGCTCAAAGCAAAGGAAATGACAGAACAACAATTGTGATTGGAGACACTGGAGTGGAGATTAAGAGGCACTGGGGGGAGCTTAAGGTTTGGGTTAGTACCACAGTGATTGGCTCCGAAATGCAGAAACAACAAATCTGGCAGTAAAATGGTCTCCACGGCAATGTGGTAAATGAATGGAACACGACAGTATGAAAGAATCGAGAAAGTTCTTCTTTGACAAAGTTCTTCCATGAACGCTTCCCTGAGGCTCCCTGGCTAGGGGAGCAGCCAGGGGACGGGTCACAAGCAGATCTCCTTGCAGCACCAAGACGGCAGCAGCTGCACCAGTCGATAGACCTGGTCCCACAGGTGTCCCAGGAGATGCCTCTCTCCAGTGCCTGGAGCCCAGAGACATCCGCCCTTCCCTTCCCCATGGCACCACCAGGTGCTGACAGACACCAGCTCACACCCCCGGCACCCAGGGGGCTCAGCAAGGTACCGTCTCCCTCAGCTCCCCTGCAGATAGGCACACAGCATGCCCACGTTGCAACCTGTCCCCTCACAGGCAGCAACGCATCCTCAGGCTGACCCGGGAGCCTCCATGCGGAGGTTCCTGACTCTCAATTTAGGAAGGGCTCCATCCTGCACTCCAGATCTCCAAGACTCTGCCTCGTCCTATGACCCTGTCGATGCAGCAGACCCAAGGGCTGACAAGCTCCTCCTCCAGGAAGAGGATACGGACCAGCAGGACCCAGATGCCTCCCTCCAGTGGGACTCTACCCCCTCCCCATCCTTCCAGGACCTGCTAGTGCACACGACTGCAGCGGAGGGGATACCCCTCAATAGCGCTCCGGCACCAGAGCAATAGCAGCTCTTTGATACCTGGTCTGTGAACCAGGGTTATCGCACTGCTCTCCCTATAGCGGAGGAGATTATGAAACCAGTGGGAAAGGACATATGGCAACAGCCTGTCACAGCTGCCCCTGTGGACTCGAGGATGTACCCAGTCCCTGGGGTGGACTATGATTATTTCACTTCCCATCCAGCCCCTAACTCTCTCATTGCCACGGCCCAGAGACACAAGGGGGGGAGCCCCCAGGGCAGCCCCCTGATAAAGAGGGGTGGGGTATTACCCTGCCCTCATGGCTAGGTTTAGTCACACTTTGTGGGAAACAGTGCAGCACCAACGTTCCTCCTTCCGAGACTCTGCTGCAAGGGAGCATTTGCAACTGGCCCTAACCGATGGCCTAGAACTATGATAGCGGAGAAGAAAGCTTTCTTTACTGCCATCACAGCCACGGCATAATCCTTCAAATATGATCTATGCAGAAATCAGTCCGCTTCCTCTGTAACCCACAGTAGGATGGTTTTTCCTCTGTATCCCATCCCAAATGTCTAGATCAGGGTTCTTTTGTTAAAATGACTCTATATCCCAGCTAAACAGTAAATATAAATAACAAAACACATGTAAACAGTGATTTTAAAAAATACCCATCACCTGGTAGAAGCGTGTCGCTGCGGCAGTCGTAGAGCATCCCAAGCTGGAAAGGGCGTCCCAGAGCCGGCATCACAACGGCTGCGTTCTCATCAGAGGGCTCCGTTGTAACTGGGAGGTTCTCCCAGACCTAGAATGAGCAACGTGGGGCTGTAGGTGATGGTCTGGAATCTCTAGGGGTTCAATCCTGGCACCTTGCAGCTCTGCTCTACAGAGTGGATTGAGCCATCCTCCCCCAGAGCTACAGGCAGGCACAAAGGCATCCTCCACTGGGTAGTACTGACACTCCCCCCCCCCCCCCCCAGGACAATTAAGGGCCAGCCCCATGTATTTGCCAATAAGGCGATAGAAGAGTAACAACCTAGTTAACTGAACCTCTGACTGCTTTAAATAAACATCAATAGTTTCCCAGAACACGAGTCTGAGTTAATAACCTGTTCTGGGAAACTGTCAACAATGAGAAAAAAAACGATAGAGATTTAACTGAGAAAATTAATCAATAAGGGAAATTTCCTGAATTGCTAATGAGCCATCACCAGATGCTAAAGATGTCTAGCCAAGAATGTCAGGGATGTAAAAGAGACGAGAGACCCTGGCTGGAGGCCAAACAAAAGACTGCATGATTTGATGAGTAAAGACAAGCATGGCTTTAGCAAAGGGAAATCATGCCTCACTAATCTATTAGAATGTTATGAGAATGTCAACAAGCATGTAGAAAGGGGTGATCCTGTTGATATATTATATTTGGATTTTCAAAAAGCATTTGACAAGGTCCCTCACCAGAGACTCTTGAGGAAACTAAGTAGTCACAAGCTATGAGGAAGAGTCCTGCCATGAATTGGTAGCTGGTTAAAAGATAGGAAACAAGGGTAAGAATAAATGGGTTTTTTTCAAGTTGGAGAGAGGTAAACAGCTGGGTGCCTCAGGGCTTGATATTGGGACTATGATTGTTTAACATATTCATTAATGATGTGGGGAAAGGGGGAAAGAGAGAGGTGGCTAAATTCGCTGATGACACCAAATTATTAGGGATGTGCAAACAGAATGCGGTTCGAATGTTTGGCTGTTCGGTCGTTCAGTTTGAAATCCGAGTTCAGGTTTACTCGTTCGGTTCGGCGGAGTTCAGTTCAGCTGAACATTCGGAATATCGCTATCGGTACTGATATCGATACCGATTTCAAAGATTTTATTTTCGGTATCGGTATCATTTGGCCCTGAGACCACCCCTGGTCTCCACCCTTGGTGTCAGGAAGTCTGCTCCTCAGCTGCCTCCCCCTCTCTGGACCTTCCAGTCACATTTTTTCCGCCCGAATGGGCCTTCCGGTCACATTACAGGGGGGCTGCTTAGACAGAAGGAGGAAAGTGGGGGCTCTGTGGGGGGGCTGCTTGGAGAAGCTGCCTCTGTAAGACACAGAAAGGGGTCACAGCTGCTCCCTGCCAGAATGAAGCCGCAGCTAATCTCCAATTCTCTCTCTCTCTCTCTTGGACGTTAAAAGGCTCCCTTGCAGTGTCGTATCGATGGAGCACTGGGAGCTCCAGCCAGGAGCCCTTCAGAGGGAAAATAACTGCCAGAATGTGGGAGGAACAATCAGGGCTGGCTCTAGGGCAGAGGTTCTCAAACTATGGGTCACCCCAAACCAACGGCCTAGGATGGAAGTCTCTGTAGCTCAGTACGATTGCCCAGAACCTCCCGGCCGTAGCCCAGTCAGTGCTGCCGCTGCCTGACTCTCAGGTCTCACTCTGCGAAGTCATGTGTTAATGCAGCTTTAAACACAAGTCAGGCCAGTCCCATAGAAAAGCTTTATCTCACTCGTTTCCCCAGGCACTGGCTCTATAAGCATCTGGTCTACGGCTCTGTAGTCTATGGTAAATTAGAAAGGGCTCCATTCCTCCCACTGAAATTGTTTCCATGCAGATCGATATGAGGCTGCCTAGGTAGAAAATATCAAATCCCAAAAGATTATGGTTTCTCCTACCTTTAGAGTTGAGAGTGACGTCTCTTCACTGGGGCGGCTCATGGCCCCATCTGCACACACGGCCGTCACCCGGAATCTGTGCACCGTCCGAGGCCTCAGTCCATTAACCTGAAAAGATTCTGTTCTTGCTCCGGTTCTTTGCTCGGACCATCTGCTTGTCATCTCCCTGTGACTGTCACCTCCTGCCTCCTCTGTATATTCCACCCGATACTCCTGCAGCGCTGCCCCTACTCCAACGATGCTTGGTCTCTCCCAGCACAGGGTGATGGTGGAGGATCCTACAGCAACCTTTTTTGGTTTCCCAGGGGCACTGGTAGGAAGTGTCTTCACAGCGTCACTCCCGTCGCTGCTGTGGCTGAGTCCTGGTTTGCTCACAGCAGCGTATCGGAACTGGTACTCAGTGTTTGGGGCCAACCCTGTCACTGTGAAGGTCTCTGGTTTATCTTTTGTGTTCACAGTCACCCAGTTCTCCTGCCCTACGATCCTGTACTCTACCCGGTAACTAGCTATTGAAGCCCTTCCAGATTCTGCTGGTTTAAATGTGAGCCGCACGCTGTCATGGCTGATTCCATCAATCACGGGAGGAAGAGGTTTTGATGGAGGCTCAAAGTTGCTGCTGGCCAGCTCGGCTTTTTCATAGAGAAAAATAGAAGCGCCTGGATTGTCTCTGTCTGGAATAGAGGCCACAATGAACCGAGTCTTCCCATTAGAGTTATTCACACGAGCAAAGTCTGAGAAAGGCCTGGCAGAATTCCGTGCTTTTTGTCTTATCTTTTCATTCTCAAACCACTGTTTGGATCTTGAGGATAGATGATGAGTTTTCTCCATAAACTCTCTCCGAAGCCAAATGTTTAAATCTGACAAATAGGATTCCTCGTCCTGTAAGGAAGTGAGTGTAAAGCAGAGGACAAAGTCATGCCTGGGGTCGAGTACGATTTGTTGCAGTTCACTCTGGGAGGAGATCACTTCCACGCCTTGTAACACTCTCAGGTAGGAATTCACAAAGTTCATCTCTTGCTGTTTCATATCCATGAATTCATTGAGTCTCTGGGCACAGAATGGCGATTTTGCTAAGCTTGTTAGAAGATCCACCAAGACCCCTTCCTCTTTCCCCCCTCCGCGGATAGCAGGCAGGACTCTTGCTAGAGCTTTCTGGAAAGTCTGTCTGTGTTGTTTGCAAAGATCTTGGAACTGCTGGATTTTCCTTTTGATTTCTGGAAAAGTTGTAGAAATGAGATTCTTCACCAAATCATTGCATCGCACGTCTAGTTCTGTCAGGTGCTCCATGGCAGCCTGAGCATCATAGACCAGAGCTAAGCTGATCTCACGTACCAGTTTAGCCGCTCTAGAATCCAGCTTGGTCAGTGGGTACAGCCAAACCCTCACCGGCACGGCCTTCTCCCCGTTCTCACCCAGCCGATTTGGGAGGGTGGAGTAGATTTGCATGGCATCTTGGTAATTCACCGGATTGTTCTCCAGTGAGAAATCCCCATAAAACGTGCACCGGAAATCTTCAGCACTGAATGTTTTGCTTTTATCCATTTTCCCAGATACCTCTCCTCCACCTGAAATTTTGGGTATTTTTTCTATCATAAGCTTCATGTTCCCCTCTATCTTTTGCACTGTCTCGGATGCAGACACTTCCCGATCAAACACAAAGAAAGCCTGTGCCCCATACAGCACGGCTGTGACCACATGGGTGGCCGTGCCTTGCTCAAACACAGCCGGGTAGGAGACATTCTCAGCTCCTAGCTGGCTCATCGTCAGGTGCTCAAATTTTGTTGTTGTTGAATATTGGAGAGTAACTCGGGCTTGATTTCCAGATTTTTTGCTGTCTTTTAGAAACAGGGCAGACCCATCTGCTTCTACCAAGCCCCCCAGGAAACTGGCCTTCAGCGAGGCAGAGATGTTGAGAGCAGAGACCTTGTCTTCAATGGAGTCAGACGCAACAATCCGAAACTCCGTCCTGGGCTGCATCTTTGTTTCCACATCTCTTTTAAGAGTCTCATTGTCCCATAGGATGATGCCTGGAAAATTTCACACAAATTGGTTATTATTTATTTTATTTATTTATTTTATAGATTTTTATCCCGCCCCCTCCTGCAACGCAGCTCGGGGCGGCTAACAACAGTGATAAAAACAGTTAAGAACAGTTAAAACATAAATATAAAATGCAACAATAAAACAGGGCTAAAAAACAATAGTAATAAATAAATGGGCGGGGGATTAAAATCACCCCCCCACCCTCCCTCCCGAAGGCCTGGGCAAACAGCCAGGTCTTACAGTTCCGCCGAAATGTCAAAAGGCTTGGGGCCAGGCGAGCTTCCTCCGGAAGGGAGTTCCAC
>QEPC01012683.1:44253-54982 GCA_003113815.1 Sphenodon punctatus | reverse complement strand
TCATCAGCATACTGGTGACACCGCACCCTGAACCCTCTCACGACCTCCCCCAAGGGCTGCATATAGACATTAAACAATAATGGAGACAGAATGGAACCCTGCGGAACGCCGCATGATAAAGCGCGGGGGCAAGATGTCTCCTCCCCCAGCACCACCCGCTGGCTTCTCCCCGAGAGGAATGAACGGAACCATTCAAAAACAGTCCCATCCAGACCCCCCCAGGTCACGCAGCCATCTCAACAGCAGCCCATGGTCCACGGTATCAAAAGCGGCTGAGAGATCTCGCAGAATGAGAAATGTTGAACATCCTGTGTCCATCTCCCGGCGGAGATCGTCGACCAAGGCCACCAATATCATCTCAGTGCCATAGCCGGGGTGGAACCCAGATTGAAACGGGTCCAGGAAACCGATGCTATCTAGGTGCACCTGGAGCTGGAGTGCCACCGCCCGCTCAATAACCTTCCCTAGAAAGGGAAGGTTAGAGACAGGTCGGTAACTGGTGAGCGCGTCCACATCCAATGATGGTTTCTTCAGCAGGGGGCGCACCACAGCCTCCTTGAGACTGGGTGACAGCCTCCCCTGCTGCATGGACGCGTTCACTACCCTCGCCAGCACCGTCCCCAACGTCTCCCTGGAGGCTTCGACCAGCCAGGACGGGCATGGATCAAGTTCGCAACAGGTGGCTCTCACAGACCCCAAGACATCGGCCGCATCAGTCGGCGTCATTTCCTGAAACTCCCCCCACAAATAGTCTGGTAAGATTGTTCTCTACCCCAGACATATGGACGGGACCTATAGGTTTCATTCTCACGTGCACGGCTCTTTTTGGTTTGCTGCTTTGCTGTGCCTTATTTTATTCTTTGTATTTCAGATCACCCCGACAGACTTATTTTCCCATTTACACTGTATTGGGAAGAAACAAGATTGTTTTGGGACAGTCTCAGTATCCCAGGCTGTTTTAATTCCTTGGCAATTCTTGTTAATTGAATTCATGAAAGTGACTTGAGAAGGGGATACCACCGGTCACCTTCATGCCCGACAACATCTGGGATGTAAATGGCTTGGCCCCCTAGGTTACACCCTGTTGGATTGGGGGTCACACAGGGCAGGATGCGGGACTTAATAAAATGATTGAATCTAACATGGAGGCAACCCAGCCAGTGCACCAAGCAGCTCACATGTAATGACACTTGTTTTCACTGAACCCAGCCAGCGTACAAAGAGACCCACGTGAAACAACCTTTCTTGTATTAAACACCTTTTTCTTCTTCTTCTTCTCTCTTCTTTTCCTCTCTCTCTCTCCTTTTCAAATATAATGCTACACCCAGGAGTAATTTTTACTGATTTTACTTACAGCTTCACCTTGTGAGCAATTTTTCAGACCCTTTTATTACACTTTAGCTGTAACATGTTTTGGGGTTTTTTAAATGGGGGAGAAAGTATAGACAGACACGTCTCTCTCTTTTTCCTTTTCAAATGAGGCCCGCCACCTCATTTATTCCTTTTCAACTCCATGTCACTCACCAGTCCTACCCTGAAATCCAAACTACTCTCCTAGTCTGCCCTCCCCCAGTCTCACTCCTTGCAATCCAGACCCCTTTTATTATTATTATTATTAAACATTTATAAAGCGCCAGCAACAACCTGGCGCTGTACAGAACATATAATCAGCTGCGGTCCCTACCTGTGGCTTACAATCTAAAAGACAAGGAGGGGGAGACAAGGAGAGGGGACAGCGGGAGAGACATGGGAGAAGACAAACAAACATTCAGGCGGATGCGAAGTCTCAGGTGCGTGTACTTGGCTTGGTTACAAGGTGGTCGGTAGCAGCAGTCAGCAGAGGAGGGCTGACAGTAAGAGCAAGGGGAAAGACTAGAGGGCATTGGGAAAGGCAGCATGGAAAAGGTGGGTCTTGAGGAGGGATTTGAAGGAGCGGAGGGAGGAGGCGAGGCGGACGTCGGCAGGGAGGGAGTTCCAGGCATGCGGGGCAGCGAGGGAGAAGGGACGAAGGCGGTTGGGCGAGCAGGAGAAGCGAGGGAGAGCGAGGGAGGGGACAGCGGAAGAGCGGAGAGCGCGCGCAGGAGCGCGTAGGGCGATTAGGTCCGAGAGGTAAGGGGGAGCTTGGTCATGGAGCGATTTGAACGTGAAAACCAGGAGTTTGAACAGGATACGTTCAGGAAGGGGGAGCCAGTGAAGGGAGAGGAGGAGAGGCGTCACATGGTCGAAGCGACGGGCAGAGTGAATGACCTTGGCGGCAGAGTTTTGGATCGCCACAAGGGGGGACAGGTGGGAGCGAGGGAGGCCAGCAAGGAGGAGGTTGCAGTAGTCGAGGCGAGAGATAACCATGGCATGAACAAGGATTTTGGCCGAGGAGACAGATAGAAAGGGGCGAATGCGGGCAATGTTGAGGAGAGCGAATCGGCAGGATTTGGCCACAGAGTCAATGTAAGGTTTAAAGGAGAGGTGCGTGTCAAAAATGAAGCCCAAGCTGCGGGCACGGAGAACAGGACGGATGGTGACCCCATCAATGCAGACGGTCAGGTCAGAGGGAGAGGAGGGGGAGGGAGGAAAAATGAGGAGTTCAGTCTTGGCCATGTTCAGTTTGAGTTGGCGTCGGGACATCCAGGCGGAGATATCAGAGAGGCAGTCGACGAGGCGTGAGCGGACAGAGGAGGAGAGAGAGGGGGTAGAGAGATAGAGTTGGGTGTCATCAGCATAGAGATGGTATTGGAACCCGTGGGAGGCAATAATTTCACCAAGGGACCGGGTGTAGATAGAGAAGAGGAGAGGGCCAAGGACAGAACCTTGGGGAACCCCAACCGAGAGGGGAAGGGAGGGGGAGGTCGACTCGGGGAGGGAGACATTAAAGGAGCGGTCAGAGAGGTAGGAGGAGAACCAGTCAAAGACAGAGCCACGGAAGCCCAAAGAGTAAAGGGAGTCCAAGAGGAGCGAGTGGTCGACAGTGTCAAAGGCGGCAGAGAGGTCAAGGAGGACAAGAACGGAGTAGTGGCGCTTCGATTTAGCGACAAGTAGATCATTGGTGATCTTGGCCAGGGCAGTTTCAGTAGAGTGGAGGGGGCGGAAGCCGGACTGGAGAGGGTCGAGGGAGGAGTTGGCAGAGAGGAGGTTCAGGCAGCGGGAGTAGACGACACGTTCCAGGAGCTTCGAAGCAAAGGGAAGGAGGGAGACCGGCCGGTAACTAGAGGGATCGAAAGGGTCCAGGGTAGGCTTTTTGAGGATGGGGGAGACAGTGGCATGTTTGAAGGCAGAGGGGAAGGAGCCTGTGGAAAGGGAGAGATTGACAACATGCAGAAGGGGGGGAGCGACAGTGGGAGCAATAGAGGTCAGGAGGCGGGAGGGGATCGGGTCAAGGGGGCAGGTGGAGGGGTTGGATGAAGAGAGAAGAGCAGAGATTTCCTGGAGAGAGGCAGGAGGGAAGGATGCGAGGAGGGAGGGGGGCGGGGGAGGGGGCGGGAGGGGAGCGGGGGGCGGAGGGGGGCGGGAGGCAATATCCCGACGGATCTTGTCAATCTTGGAGGTGAAGAACGACGCAAGATCCCGAGCAGCAAGGGAAGAGGGCGGGGGAGGGCAGGGGGGTTTGAGAAGGGAGTTGAAAGTAGAGAAAAGGCGGCGAGGGTCGCGGGAGAAAGATTCGATCCTAGAGGCATAATAGCGCTGCCTAGCTAGGGAGATAGCCGAGGAGAGGGAGTAGAGGGAGAATTTGTAATGGAGGAAGTCAGGGAGGGAGCGGGATTTGCGCCAGAGGCGTTCGGCAGCCCTTTCCTGCCCCACTGACCCCTCCCCACTGCCGGCTGATGCTCCGGCTTCCCCCCCTCCCCGCTCCTCACAGACAGAGGCCATCGCATCCCACCAGAGAGAGTTTTGCTTTTCCTAGTTGATCTAGGGGAAGCGGGGGCGTCTCCCAAGAGCGTCAGTGGGATAGTAAGCTCCCCCGTTCGCCTGCACCATCTCATCCACCAGAGCAATCAGCTCAGCTGCCTGTGCCTCCTGCTCTGCTCCTCTTGCTCTGTTCTTGAATGCGCAGCAGCGGTTCCCGCATTCTCTGATCAGCTCCTGAAGCCTGGGGTCCAGCCCTGATATGCATTTGTGCAGTGACCCGCCCTCTAAATCCTCCTTCCGGGTGAATAAGCAGACCATGTATCTCGGTGTCTCGGCTCCAAAAATATCTTTTACTTGTTTAACCATTTCCATCTCCTGGGACGTGAAACGGCCCAGCCGTGTCACCAGAATCAGAGCGTGGGGCCCTGGGGGGCAGAGGGTGAGGGAACGGCGGATCTCTCGGGAAGTCTCTTCTAAAGGGACGTGTGGGCTATACAAGCCAGGAGTGTCGACCACAACGATCTGCCTTCCTCTCCAGCTCCGGCGGCCTCTGGCACATTTCTCCGTTACTGACCGGACACTAAGCTTGGATACAAACGTCTCCTCGCCAAGGATGGTGTTGCCTGTCGCACTTATCCCCGTGCCAGACTTGCCAACCAGGAGGAGTCTCAGCTCCGGTTCCCCCGCGTATCGGCCGCCGTCCCGTGGGCCTGTCGGGTACAAGGCAGAGAGGGTGAGTGTCGCACGCACAGTCTGTCACAGCACAGCCTGGAGAGCAAGGCTTGTCCCCAAGTACCAGGCCAAGAAGCACAGCAGGATGAGATGAGACAACGAACCAGGAATCGCTCCAAAGACTCAAGGGGAATCTGAGAGCCAGCAAAAGCATCGTGCAGCTGGTTACCTTTCCTTTAGAGCGGTGCCTGGTTCGTTGTCTCATCCTGTCTCCCTGCCTCATGGATTCTGGGAGTTACCCTTCCCGTAGGGACCCTTCCTTGCACACTGTCCATCCCGTGTCTCTTCCTCCGGTCCGTGACCCCCTGCCCTGTGCTTCCCTCACTCTCCTCCTCCTGCTCCCCAGCTCCCCTTGCCCCCAGACCTCCCTGTACTTTCCCCATTGGAGCACCACGGCCTCCCCCCTCCATCCACAAATTTCTCTGATTGGTGATCTCCGTGTCTCTGTGTGCTGCCACCTACTGGCACTGCGTGGTATTTTCCAGACACACCCTGTCGCTCAGTCCCAAGTAATGAACTTTGGTTTTGGTCTGTTACTGCCGTGTCCTCCCACACGATCCTGAGGCACATTCAGTGTGGAATAGGCTTGTGCTTCCCCTGGCCTAAAACCCCCTCCAGCGCCCCCAGACTTAACACAGTCACTAACCCAACTGAATTTCACATGCATTTCCTGAACCCTCCACCCATCACTCCCTGCCAAGATGTCAGAACTGGGGCCTCGAGCCTGCGACCTTGGGGCTCCTGGGCACTGGTCTGACTTTAGCACCTGCCTTCGCTTTCTTCCTTTCTGACAATAGTCCCACCCTCATTCTTGGGGACTTCAAGACTTATTATTTATTAGTAGTAGCAGCAGTAGTAGTATTAATAATAATAATCATGATCATAGTAATGGGTCACTGTGGCAGTAATGATAACAGATACCTGACATTGTGCAATCATTCGTTAGAGACAGGGCTCTGTCCCAAGGGGCTTACAGTCTGGGAAAGACAAAGGGGGAGAGGAATTTAGGGAGAGACAATGAGACATTCATGGAGTTGAGAAGTCACAGGGGCACGTGCTTGACTTAGTGACGGGGGAGAAGGGGCATCACCGAGCAGCCTGTGGGATGAGCTCCTGGGGAAAGTCTGATGGAAGGAACAGGTTTTCAGGAAGGATTTGTAGTTTGGGAGGGGAAAGGGTTGGAGAAGGTTGGGAGGGCGGGATGTTTGTGTCCCCTCTGACTCTGCTACGTCTCCTCTACCCTCTTCCTTTGAGCTCTGTCTTCGGACTCGCTGCTGCCCTGAAACCACGACAGTCACTCCCTCGACCTCATCTTCTCCCCAAACGGCTCCATTTTGACCTCTGCTTTGATGCCCTCCCCCCGACCCTCCCTTTGCCTCATTCCACGTCTCCCACTCCCCCCCCCCCTCGCCCAGTCTCTCATGCCTTCCGTGACCTTCAATCCACCCATCGCAGGACGTTGCTCCTTCTCTCTCCCCTTCTCTCATCTGTTTCCTCGTCTGTCTGCTCCAATGGAACCCCGGCTGCCGTAGGCTCCTCTTTCTTACCCCCCTTCCTCCCTAGAGAACAACCCCTTGCTTTATAATTCATTATTAATTATTATTATCATTATTTCTGAAATAACACTGCCCTACACTGCGCACCCAGGATATTTTGACTTGTCAGCCCTGATGAAGGTGTCTTACCTGATGAGGTTGCTCCAAGCCACGGACGGCTGTTTTCCAGGGAAGAACATGGAAATGGATCTGAATTTCCTCTCTCACTTCCTGTTTCCAACACAGTCTCCTCACTGGGGTCGCTCATCGCCCCGTCCGCACACACGGCCGACACTCGCACTCTGTACCGTGTCTGAGGTCTCAGCCCAGAGATCTGACAGAATTGTGTTTTATTTCCTGTCCTCATTTCAGACCATTTATCTTTCCCCTCATGACTTCCGTCTCGTGCCTCTTCCTTATACTGCACCTTGTACTCCTTTATAATAACAGCCCCAATGACGATTGGGCTCTGCCAGCGGACGGTGATGGTAGATGACTCTACAGCCGCTTTTTCCAGTTTCCCGGGGGGGCTGGTAGGAAGCGTCTTCACGGCATCACTGACATCGCTGCTCTCGCCGAGCCCTGGTTTGCTCACAGCAGCGTATCGGAACTGGTACTCGGTGTTTGGGCGCAACCCACTCACTACAAATGTCTCCTGCCTATCCTCAGTATCTGCAGCTGTCCAGTTCTCCATCACTATTATCCTGTATTCCACCCGATAGCTGGATATAGCAGCCCTTCCATACGCAGCTGGTTTAAACGTGAGCTGCACGCTGTCATGTTGGATCCCATCAATCCCAAGAGAAAGAGGTTTTGATGGAGCCTCAAAGTTGGTGCTGATCAGTTCTCCATCTTCATACAGGTAAATAGAAACTCCTGGATTGTCTCCATCTAGAACAGAGGACACAATGAACTGGGTCTTCCCACTAGATTTATTGATATTGGCAAAGTCTAAGAAGGCCTGTACAGATTTTCGTGCTTTTCTTCTTATTTCTTCATCCTCAAACCACTGTCTGGATTTTGCTCTCTCGCCGGCAGAACAGACTGATGCTGCATCAGGAGTTTCCCTGAGAAGGTGGCGCTCAAGCCAGACTCCCAAATCTGATAAATAGGTTTCCTCTGCTTGTAAGGAAGTGAATGTGAATGAGACAATATACTTAGACTTGTGGTCAAGCAATACATCTTCTAGTTTGCTCTTGGAAAATAACACTTCCATGTTGTTTAGCTGAGTAAGGTATGATTTCACATGGCTGATCTCTTGAGTCTTTCCTTCCAAAAATGTATTGAGTCTCTGAGTGGTGAATGGTGATTGGTTGTTCTGAGTTAAAATATTCACCAGAGCCCCTTCCTCTTTTCCTCCTCCGCGGATCAGTGGTAAAACTCCTGACAGCTGCTCTTGGAATGTCTGTTGGTATCGCTTACAGAATCCTTGGAACCGTTCTATTTTCTCATTGATTTCAGAGAATCCCTTGGCATTGCCATTGACCAGGTCATTGCATCTCATGTCACAATCACTCAGTTGCTCTATCACAGCTTGAGCAGTGTCAATTAGCCCCGTGCTGATCTCTCGAACCAGCTTAGCTGCTCTGGAGTCCAGTTTCAACAGAGGGTACAGCCAGACTTTCATGGCAACAGCCTTCTCCCCATTCTCACCCAGCAGCTTTGGAAGTCTGGAATAAATTCTCACAGCATCTTGATCAGTAACTGGGTTGGTCTCAAGGTTGAAATCACCATAAAACCGGCAACAGAAGTTTTCAATATTTGCCTTTCTCTTCCCTTGCATTGTGGAATCCCCACCTACTTCTCTTGCCTCCTCTGGTATCTTTTGAACCCGACTCTTCAGCTCTCTCTCAACAGCCTGCTTATTCTCAGACGAAGCCACTTCCCGATCAAACACAAAGAAAGCCTGAGCCCCATAGAGTACGGCGGAGACCACGTGGGTGGCTTCCCCCTGGTCAAAGACATTAGGATATGCAATATTCTGGGGTCCCAAATGGTTCATGGTCAGCTGCTCAAACCTGGTCGTAGTCGAGTAGCGGAGAGTAACTCGGATTTGATTCTTGGATTTCTTGCTGTCCTTTAAGTATTTGGCTGAGCCGTTCACTTCTACCTTCCCCCCAAGGAAACTGGCCTTCAGCGGTAACGTGAGACTCAGCGCGGAGGCCTTGTCTTCCATACTGTCTGATGCAAAGACGTGAAATTCTGTCTTGTGCTGTGGCTTTGTATCCACATGGTTTCTCACAGTCTCGGGATCCCAAAGAGTGATTCCTGCAAAATTCCCCAGAAACACTTGGTTACTTACTGATTGATGAAGAAGCCAATTCATGGTGTAATTTATACTGTATAACTTCGTGGTGGCCTGGCTAAATCACTGAGATCCCCAAGAGGCCTCCTCCTCCAGATAGATTGCCACCACCACTTTCTGGATGGCACCACCCCTTGCCAGGGCCGGACTTAGGAATTTTGTGCCCCAGGCCCTTCTCAGGCTGCTGCCTCCAAGCCAAGCCCTGCCCCCCAACACGTACCCCAGGTCACCTTCCCCTCCCCAGCCAATCTCCCCCCCCCCCCCCCCCCCCCCCCCCCCTCCCCCTCCCCTCCCCACCCAGGGCAACCCCCCTCCCCAGTGACCCAGGCAGGCTGGCTGGCCCAGGCCCCTCACCCAAGTCACTCCCTTCCCAGGAGGCAGGCCCCAGCCCTGGCCTTACCCGGCCTTCAGCAGCCACACACCTCCTGCAGCCTGCAGGTGGCACCCACCGGCAGCACTGCTGCAAGAGCCTCCACGTGGGCTGCTGCGGCCCTGCTAGGTCACCTCATCACGCCCCTCCCTCCCCCTCCTGGAAGCAACCCCCTCCCCCCAGCAGCAGCCCCCCCAACCCAAACCTTCCCCCTGTTCCTCCGGTCCATCCAATGCCAGCTGGTAGCCAGGCCCCCTCAGCCTCCCCCCCCCACCTTCCTACAGTGAGCGCCTGCTCTGCCACCGTGTCCATGCCTCCACCCCCGGCCGGTCATGACGATGCCGGAGCCCGCTCCAACCTACCTTGTCTGTGTCTAGCAGGGTCGCTCCTCCGTGTGCAGTGCATGGGCCACTGCTCCTGGGCTCGTCATGCAGCACAGAGAGTGAGTCTCTGTGCTGCGCGAGGAGGAGGAGTGGCGTTGCTGCAGGCGGGTTCAGGGAGGAGGGATGGGCCTGGGGGTGGGACCAGGGATGGCCAGAGGGGAAGAGGGGGGCCTCCTGGGCTTTGGCTGTGGGTGGCAGCCTCAAAAAAAAAATGGAGCACGGCAGTGCTGGAACGGCTATGATTGCCCCCCCCCCGAAAATGCTGCCCAAGACCCTGGTCCAAGGGGGCTGCCCCTAAGTCCGGGCCTGCCTCCTGCCTCAGATCCAGGCCATGCCAACGCTGCCAGATCACCATCACAGCTCTTCTCCGCCCCCCCCATCTCACCCCAACTCCTGGTAAGGCTTATGGGTACCCACTCAGGTACCTGTCAAACACTTTCTGGTAACTGAACTAGGAAAGGCAATTTGGTTGCTCACACCAGACAAAAGGCCCTTCGCCTGCCAGTATGGCGACGAGAGCGTCACGTGTCACACTCCTTGGAGGGAATGGGGACAAAGTAAATGGCCAGCACTTGGCAGGGTGGCCCAGCTGCCCTGCAACAAGGTAGAGTGATGCAGCAGTGGGAGAGCCCGGTGAGGGTTGCTTAGCAACCTTGCCGCTGGGTGCAAAACGCCCCATGTTTGACCCTAACTTCACCCCGGGGGGTGGGAGGGTTTTCAGCAGCAAAGACAGCACCCGCCTCAGTCCAAGACAGGCTTCAGGAGAAGCAGCAGCATTGCTGTAACACTGCTGAAGAGAGACTCCCAGCTCTGACAGCTCGTGATCCCGCACAGACATGGAACCACCAAGGGCCACCGCTGGAGCAGGGAGGTGGAGACCAGGCCACGCTCGCAAGGATCAAAGCTCTCGAGAGGGAGCTGCGCACAATGACAGAGGACTACTATGGTGGCCAGCCAATGACCCCCATAACTGATCTGCGTGAGGACTATGACCTTGACCTCTCTGCTGCCTTTGACACTGTCGACCACTCACTCCTATTGGACTCGCTTTACTCTCTGGGCTTCCGTGGCTCTGTCCTTGACTGGTTCTCCTCCTACCTCTCTGACCACTCCTTTAAAGTCTCGCTCCCCGAGTCAAACTCCTCCTCCCTCCCCTTTCGGTTGGGGTCCCCCAAGGTTCTGTCCTTGGCCCTCTCCTCTTCTCTATCTACACCCTGTCCCTTGGCAAAATTATTGTCTCCCACGGGTTCCAATACCATCTCTACGCTGATGACACCCAACTCTATCTCTCTACCCCCTCTCTCTCCTCTTCTGTCCGCTCATGCCTCATCAGCTGCCTCTCCGATATCTCTGCCTGGATGTCCCGATGTCAACTCAAGCTCAACATGGCCAAAACCGAACTCCTAATTTTTCCTCCCTCCTCTTCCTCTCCCTCTAATCTGCCCATCTGCATCGATGGAGTCACCATCCATCCTGTTCTCCAAGCCCGTAGCTTGGGCTTCATCTTTGACACGCACCTCTCTTTTAAACCTTACATTGACTCTGTTGCCAAATCCTGCCGATT
>QEPC01012679.1:12427813-12439846 GCA_003113815.1 Sphenodon punctatus | reverse complement strand
GCAAACCCATTTGTGAGAATGGGAGGAGCCACTCGAAGAAGAACAAGAGATACGGGGCAACAATCACTGGGGGGCCAATATCGGGTGATGAGGAAGTAGAGAGCAGCGACCAATCAGAGACCAACCTGGGATCACATGACTTGTCAGCAAGCTCCGGGACACCTGGGAAATGTAGTCCCTAGCAAGGGAGCTATCGTGCAGACCTTTTTTCAAGGAAAACCGTGGTCAGGGTTGGAAAGAACGGTGTCCCCTGTGTGTGTTGGTGCCAAAACTGCCAGTCTAGCCCCCCCAGGAAGAAAGGTATGGTCTGAAAAGTCCCAAAATGGCACCGAACCGCTTATCGCGGGGGAACGTCCTAGAGTGGCGGGAGAGGGCTCGTTGGAAAGAGGAGACTCTCCCGAGTACAACAACTCAAAACTCTTCCGAGTTTTAATTGTTTGCTCCTGATGCTCTTCCCATTGTCAAGTGTGGCTGGTTCTCAGACACTAGCTTCTAGAATATGGTTTAGAAACTATTACCTACTGAACAAGTCATCACTACGTTTGATACTAGAGTACCTTGTTACTCCACCATCCCATAACAGCCACGATGAGCTCCGCCCAGCTGCCTCCAGACACGCCGCCGCCGCCGTGGAACATCAGCTGCCTGTTCCCAAGCTTGTCCAAGAAAGGAAATGTGTCACACTCCCTGGCCCCTAAGCCCCTCTGCTTCCAGTGTTGCATTATGATTGTATTCTCACTTGACCACATGCATGTAAACCTGCTTTTAGATGGTTTTACTAGCTGTGTACACTTGTTTGTAGCAATGCTAGACTTAATATAAGTATTATTGAATGTATTAGCCCAAATAGAAAGATGTTGGTGCATATGAAAAGCATGATAGGTACAAACCAAGAACCAGCTCGTCAACCTAAGCCTAAAACCAGGGGCCTCAGATCACAGTGGAGGAACATGCATAAGGGAAATTGTTTGGAAGGGAAGAAGGAATGTTGATATAAACAAAGCAATAAATACTGCAAAAACAGGAGAGAGCTGGCGACACTTGACAAAACAAACGGCCTTTTCGTGATACAGAGTGATTGGGTATCGGTGAGAAGGTAGCCTTGGAGGCGCCTGGAGGGGTGAGGAGGATCCCAATCTAAATTACAGAAGGTTTGGCCTTGGGCGGAGGGTTGGGGCCTGAATGTTCTGACAACAGATCAAGGGAAAACAAATCAGCGTACTAATTGGGTTGGGCTTGTTCCCAAATATCCTGATGCAACCCCTCCTGCCTGAAAGGTCAATTGAACCATGGACTCAGTATCTCTGATCACACTTTCCTGCTCAGGATAGTATATAAGGCCAAGGAACACTCCAAATCTTCATCTCAGCACTTGAAACCTAATTTGGTTTTCGTGGGCTGTTGACCCTCCCTGATACTCCTCCACAGGGAGTTCTGGGAGCACATACAGGGGCGGGGCTTGGGAGTTAAAAGCCAACACCGCAAGGGCAGCGGTGCTGGGGATTGCAAATGAAACCGGCCCCCCCACTTGAGCCTTGGCTGTGTGTTACTTAGAAGAGAGAGCAAGAGACTCAGACCTGTGCGTGCGACCGTCCTTACCCGTGGACCTGAAGACATCTGTGTGTTGGATCTTTGGGGAGCATATAACTTGCTACGAGTTGGTCAAGGTGATGAATGGAAGACTGCCTTTTGCACACGCTACAGACTGTTCGAGTATCGAGTAATGCCATTCAGCCTGGCCAATGCACCGGCCACCTTTCAGCACCAATGAGGTGTTGCAGGATATTCTCGATGTCTACGTAGTGGGCTGTCTGGACGATATTCTTATCTACTCGTCCAGCTTGGAACAACACATACAACATGTTCGAGAAGTATTGCGCCGCCTTCGGTACCACAAACTATATTGCAAGTGTGAGAAATGCTTCTTCCACCTCACTTCTGTTAGCTTTTTGGGGTTTATCATCAGCCCCGCAGGGGTGATGATGGACCCCCAGAAGGTCGAGGCCTTACAATGATGGCCGCCACCCAAGGCGGTAAAACCCCTTCAGAGATTTCTGGGTAGTACTAATTATTACAGGCAGTACATTCTTAATTACGCAGAGATCACGGCACCGTTAACCCAGCTTTTAAAAAAGAATCAGCCCTATCAATGGGGCGAAGATCAACAATTCAGCTTCGAATTTCTGAAAAAGGCCTTCATGACAGTGCCCCTATTGCGACACCCTCGGTTTACAGAACCATTTTATGTGGAGGCCGATGCCTCGGCTCAAGCACTAGGAGCAGTATTATTGCAACCCGCCGAAAATACAGAGACCCTCCTACCCTGTGCCTACTACTCTCGACAGCTAACCCCTGCCGAACACAACTATAATATCTTAGATAGGGAGCTTCTCGCTATCAAGGTGGCATTCGAAGTTTGGCGTCATTACCTAGAAGGGGCTCGCCACCCCATCACGGACCACAAAAACCTCACCTTCCTGCAAACTGCTCATATAACAAACTCCCGCCATGCTCGTTGGGCGATGTTCTTCGCCCATTTCAATTTTCACATACGTTACCGACCAGGACGATTGCATGTTTTAGCAGACGCCTTATCACGATACAATGAAGAACGCCAAGCATTCCCTACA
The DNA here is from genome assembly GCA_003113815.1 of Sphenodon punctatus. Taxonomy (NCBI): domain Eukaryota; kingdom Metazoa; phylum Chordata; class Lepidosauria; order Sphenodontia; family Sphenodontidae; genus Sphenodon; species Sphenodon punctatus. The sequence goes on along the minus strand of QEPC01012679.1, from coordinate 12,437,216 downwards.
ACCACTGAGCACATCCTCAGAGACAAACACTTCGCTGCCACTTGTTTATCCCTTGCAGAGCTTCGAGAAGTCTCTGCAAAAGAACTCTTCTCGACCACGAATGCTGAGACCACGGTGCAAGAAGGGATTTACCTACATCAAGGACGTATAGTAGTAACCCTGTCATGCCAGGGTCACGTTATGTGGGCACACCATGAAGCGCCCACGTCAGGAAACCCTGGAGCAGAACGAATTCAGCAACTAATCCAAAGAGATTTTTGGTGGCCTACACTCAATCGCAATGTGCAACAATACGTAGCTAGTTGCGCTACGTGTGCTTGCACCAAGGTACCCTGCCGTGCTCCGGCCTGGTTACTGCAATTAACTCCCGTGCCCCCAGGGCCCTGGCATAGTGTCGAACTAGACTTTGTCGTAGATCTCCCTCCATCTCGACAATATACAACTCTGTTGGTTGTGATTGATCATTTTACAAAACTCGCTCATTTCATTGCCTGTAAGGGATTGCCCACCGCCAAACACACAGCACTCCTGTTTATACACCATATCTTCAAGCAACATGGCTGCCCTAGAGAGATCATAAGTGATCGAGGCACCCAATTTAGTTCACGCTTTTGGAAGGAGCTCTTTCAAGCACTTCAAGTAACCTTGAAACCAACCACAGCTTATCATCCACAGGCTAATGGACAAGTAGAACGCGTAAATCAAAACATGGAACAATATCTATGTTCTTATATAAACTATTTACAGGATGACTGGCACACATGGCTTCCATTAGCAGAGTTTACATATAACGCCCCGAACACTTCACTTGGGACCTCACCGTTCTTTGTTACGTATGGATTTCATCCACACATTGGAACTATGGAGTCCCCTCTGACACTAGTTCCCACGGCAGGGGCCCTTATACAACGTGTCCATGAAGCTCAGACGATAACTCAACGAGTACTCCAGCAAGCACGCCAACGATACAAGTACCAAGCCGACAAACACTGGTGGGAACCCATCCCACTGTGCCCTGGGGACCTCGTATGGATAGATCATCGGCATTATCCCTCGGCTCGGCCGTCCTCTAAGCTAGTTGCACGCTTTATTGGACCTTACCCCATCCTTCGCAGAGTAAATGAGGTTACCTACACTGTGCAGTGCCCCCCTCATGTTCGTATTCACCCCACCTTCCATGTTTCTCTCCTGAAAAAGGCCGCCCCTGGACCCCACCCCACCCCACCCCACCATCATCCCTGCCATTTCGCCCTGTGCTTCAGTCAGCCGCTGACCCGGAATTCGAAGTACGGGCCATTTTAGATTCTCACCTGTCACGAGGTAAATTACAGTATTTTGTTGACTGGGTTGGTTATGGACCCGATGACAGCTCCTGGGAACCTGCATCCTTTGTTCATGCCCCCTGGTTGGTGTGAGCATTCCACCTGCACCATCCGTCTTGGCCTGGCCCCCCCAGGCCCACCTGTCGGCGGCCTTGAGGGGGGGTATTGTTAGCTCCACCGTCCGCAGAGGCTTCTGACGTTGCCCAGACCATCCCTGCAGTCGGCGGGAAGGGTCTGGTCACACTCTGACCCCGCCCCCAGCAGGGATGCTGGACGCAGGGATTCCGGCTGGGGCATCACAGGCCGGGAGTGAATCATGGCCTGTGGCCATGTCCCCGGCGTCGGGGCTTCACATAGGGATTCCCCCGCTCCTGCCGCAGCGCTCAGAGCGGCTGCGAGCGCGTACAGGGGCGGGGCTTGGGAGTTAAAAGCCAGCACCGCAAGGGTAGCGGCGCTGGGGATTGCAAATGAAACCGGCCCCCCCACTTAAGCCTTGGCTGTGTGTTACTTGGGAGAGCGAGAGACTCAGAGCTGTGCGTGCGACCGTCCTTACCCGTGGACCTGAAGACATGTGTGTGTGATTGTGAGTGTGCTTGGTGAAACGTGCAAGTACCCTAACCTTCCTCCTTCCCCCTGGACTTATTGCACCTCAGTGTGGATCCCCCTTCTCCCCACTTGCCTGGAGCCCTTCCCTTCCAGCACCAACCCCCACCGTGCAATCCTCCCCTTCCCGTGTCCCACCCCCCGTGTGTGTACTAGGGCTTGTTAGGGCACCCTGGTCTCCTTGCAATACCTCGCCCTACGATGATAGAGACCTGTTCTCTTTAATTAGAGGTAAGGGCCTAATTACTATCCTGACGGGCATTTACCCTGTGGGGCGCGTGCCCTGTCGCAAGGTCAGATCATTGGGCGTACGTGTGTGGGTGTTCCCTTCTTCCCCCACCCCGGGTGACAATATGTGAATAAAGACAGTTGAGCTAATTCCTGTGTAGAGACTGAGATTTGGGCCCTAATCCTGTGAGGACTTGCCCCTGGGCACCACTACCATGTTAGTCATTCTGCAGTCACATCTTGTTACTATGCTATGAGCTACAAAAGGGGAAAGTTTCATTTAGTTTTTTTCCAGCTTGATTTTGATCTGTAAAGAACAGTCTATGCAGACTATCATCAGAGTAGCAGTATGTTGCCTTGAGACATGTACGTGATAGTTTATACATGATATTTCAAGAATGAGATTTATTATTTTTGAAGCTCTTTTAAGCTGTTAACAGCACATTTTTCAAGAGGGCTTATTGGCAGTTTAAACCAACACTTTCTCTATTAGGAAGGTGAAAGTTTCATTTTGAGTATTTGGTAAGAACATCATGAGTTGTGAAGTAATCTGAAGCCCTTTTCATCTTTAGTTATAAAACCACGCCTCCTCCCCCCCCCCCCCCTTTGATTTACAACTATGGGTAAAAACAACCGTGACAGTCGACCACTGTAGCCTGCTTGGCTACGCTTTGTTCCGTATCTTGCCGCCAGCAGGATTGCCCTGGCCCATGGCAGTGATAGCCTGTGCTTTGCCTTCAGAAAACCGCCCAAGCTAAGGTCCGCCTGATCGGGCCACATCGTGGCTGCACGTTTGTTCCTGTGCTGGTACGGTGGGCAGTCATGGGTGACCGTCGTGGTGGGGAACAGCCAGCTGTACATTCTCCACTCTCCCTGCTGCTGGGTTGTGCGGCCAGTGACCCAGCATGTTTGTTTTGTGCCTGATCCAGCCCATGCTGCGTCCACCCAGGCTGCCTGTCCTGGGTCTGCTTGACCATCACTTCTCTTTTCACCTTTTGCTAGACTACCAGTGCTACTTGGTTCTACCTTCTACTTTGGGGAAGATATCTTGCTTTTTCCAAGGAATTTCTATTTGTAGAGAAGTTAGAAAAGAAAAATTTGAAGGGTTTATTTCCACGCACGAAGGACCTTTATTATTACAATTATATTTATATGTAGTGGTGTTAATTTGTTTGTTTCAGAATTATTCCTTTTATTAGCTCTGATAAAGGCGATGATCAAAACATGTTACCAATAATTAATGTCCATTTTAACTGAATAGGATCTTCTATGTATAACATGTGGAAGCAAGACTGTATGAAGTGCAACAGATCATGGTGCTGTGTTTACATATTTACTGAATGTGATCATTGGGCCCGATCCTTAGCCCTGTGCATGTAACACGCACACATCCCTTTCATGGGGTGCTTGGGCATGAGTTTAAGACAGGCCTCCGAAAACTGGTCTACTATATTTATCTTGTCATTTCTACTCTTGAATTGCTTAGACCTCTTTCAATATATTGTTTTTTTCAATTGTTTCTTTATACTCCATGGAGGATAAGTCTATATGATCTATGTTCAAGGATTTACTGTGCATTTAGTCTGATCATTATTTTAATTGACACTTGATTGTGAGTTGGCAATTTGCAGAGTCATTAACCTATTAATTGAAAATGTAAGAGAGGGGTGAATCCAGATTTTCTAAAGTATGGCTTAAATAGCAGTTCTCAAATGAGAAGTTTTCAGCATCATTTCCCTACTATGATTGGCAGGACTTAATACCCTCACTAGAAGATACATACCGATGGCCATCTAACAGAGGGTTACACAACAGAATTTTGCTCTCTCTACGCAAGAGGATATAGCAATGGTGTATGCCTCTAGAGTCTCACCATTTGGCCCATTTAAAAATGTTTACACACATTTGAAAGTTATCTAAAATTTCAAGAAAATGGTGGTCAAAGGAAGCTTTCACTGCACTGTTCTATACAGCAATCTTGGAAAAGAGAGATACTTAAGCGCCACAGTTTTAGCCATTGTGTCCCTCTGTTCGAACTTCTAAGATCGACTTCATTACTTGTGGAGCTGTGAGATATATGCTGGAATTCTAAGCAGATTAATTTCTCACCTATTTGGTACTATGCTTTATTGCTCCTGTTTGCAAAAGCTGAGGTTTCTGCTTGGCAGTTGTAAAACATCAATAATAGAGTAGGTTTGCTTGCTGTAGTTAAAAAGTGGAAGAAATGGATTCAATAAAAATACACCTGTGCAGGAGCTTAGCTAGGTTGGTTTGGGCCCATAGATGTGTCCATCCTCCCAATCACGCCCCCTCTGCCCCCTGCTAAATATACCTGTACAGGAGCAGAGCTAGGCTGAAATGGGCCCAGCTGCCCTTCCTCCCTGTCATGCCCCCATTTCCCCTCTCCCATCCCACCACTGCCCAGGCCCCCAAGGTTGGTTCCTTATTGCTCTTACTTCAGCCAACTTGATGACAACTAGCCAGGGTTCCCACAGAACTCCTTTCCAGCCACGTCCCAGGAGAACCCCCAAAGAACTTCATTTCCCCAGCCCCAAAGATCCCTTCTCTTCCATCCCAGTCACAGCCTCCAAAGTTTTCTTCTCTTTTCACCTCCTACCCTCAACCAGAGCCCCTACAGCCTTTCTCCTCTGCCCTCCCCCAGCACTAGGTAGGGCCCCTGACAGCACAGAAGCCTGTAGCGGGGACAGGACAGGGGATACAGCTGCCCTGGGACTCCTGGGACGTGTGGTCCCTAGGAGAGCTACGCCCCTCTACCAGGGGGTGGGGGGGGTGAAAGTGTGTTTTGCTAGATGGTTTGATAATTGACATTTTTCTAATACCTTTTTAATGCGATTCTTATCTGTACTTCTATACGATTGATGTTTTGCTATGTCTAATACATTTAATAAACTTAGATAAAAAGACTCCCCATATCCTACTAGGCTGTAGGGTCAGGCTCGAGTTTGCCCTTGTACCAAAACACTGAGGTCTGGGAAGGGAAGGATCATTGGGACCTATGACACTATATTTATGGACAGTGCAATAAGTGTCGTTTTCCAAGAGGAAGGACGGCTGGACGGTAACAGGTCTTCGGATGGGTTATCTGCAAAGGAACCCATTTCTGTAGTGACTGACTACAGGTTAGGAAATCAACATCATTGGAACTCATGGCTTCAACCTGCCAGAAGTCTGTGAAATCTCAATCAAACTGTCTCTTCCGTTGCCTTTTTAAACAAGTAGAAAAACTGATCTGAAAATGGCCCAAATTAGGAGGAAAAGATTTATAATCAGAGAGCTAGAAGCTTGAGAGTCATCTAGTCAAAGCCCCCGCTTGGATGTAGGTTGACAACAGTTACAGCATCCTGGACAGGTGGCTGACTGGCCTCTCTGTTTGAAAGTTTCCACCTCCCCAGGCAACTTGTTTAAGTGCTGCACAGCTCCTTACTGCCAGAAAGTTCTTACAGATATCTAATCAAATCTAACTTCTTGGAACTTGAGCCCATTATTTCTAATCCTGTCCTCTAGCAAGGAAGAAAGTTCCTTTCCAGCTTCTTGGTGGTAAGCCCTTTAGATATTTGAAGACTGATGTCTGTCCTTAGTCTTCTTTTCTCTAGGCTAAACACAATCAGTTCCTTCAACCTTTCCCCATAAGACTTGCTTTCCAAACCCTTTATCATCTTTGCTGCCCTCTCCTGAGTCTGCTCCAATTCATCAATGTCATTCTTAAAATGAAGCAGCCAAAACTGAACACAATAGTCTAATACAATCTTACCTGTGCTGAATAAAGCAGAGTTTTTACTACCGCAGGCTTGGAAACGATGCAGCCTCAAATTGCATTAGACTTTTTTGCAGCGTCATTTGAGTAGTTCACAGTGAAAGGCTGGTAATGATGCAGGCCAACCAGCTTGCCTAGTCTACCGATTCCTTCCTTTTATTAAAAAATAAAGTTTAGAGGGAGCCAGGACTGGTCTCACTTGGTTCTTTACAAACAGAAACCCATGAGGTAGGTAAATAGGGCAAACTGAAGAAAGGAGGAGATATATGCCCAAGACCACACTGAAAGCAGCTGGCAGATCTGGGATTAAAATTTCACACCTACTCCATCCTCATCTGTGTTCTGGTCTCTAGAGTACACGTAAATGAAACATTCTAAATACACCCAGACAATGAGTACCACAATGAGTAGGCTGTGAGAGTTTTATCTTTCCATAAATTTCTCCTGCTGAATCTAGCACACTTACTCCTTTCTAAAGATAAGGTAGGACAAGAAAGCTTTAGACAAGCTAGAACACAGAAGTGGATCAAATTAGCCATTAAATCTTCATCTGTGCTTTTCTTGTCCCCATCATTGCCTGCCTGGCATTAAATAATTCATATTAAATCAGATCTCTACAATTTCCCTTGATGTGTTTTTCATAATTAAAAACAATTAGATGTTTCCCATTCTCACCCCATAAATGTTTTTAAATTACTTGATCTGTACATATAATTCTTCATCTTCTGAAAAGCTATTTTGAAAAGTGAGGAATAAAGTTTTATCACCACCTTGAAGTTTGTAGGGATAATAGTTTTTCAAAGCATTAGAGTCTATAAATGGTTGGTCTTTCCATAAGCAAACTCATTGTTCCATTAGATCACTCAACATTACTTCCACTTCTCACCACCTCATATTCCTTTGGCATCCATGATAACTTCACATCTTTAACATCAGCAGACCTGCCAATTTTGTAATCCCAGCAGTATTCAGGAGATAACAACTTAGTAGGCTTGTTGAAAAAAAAATATTTGTTCAAATTGCTTTCATCATGCCATAGTGCCTCAATATTCTTTTCCTTGTCTCTTCTGATCCCTTCATAGCATTCCTTGGTAAGGTTCAAAACACGAGGAGGAGTGCCCCCAAAAACAGCACCATGATAATAATAGTCCCCCTGCTGGTACGGGATATAAGCTGCTGACTGAGGGTGTCTCTCGTAAGTGAAATCTTCTTTATCTGCATTATAAAACCAAGCTTGGAGCTGTGCTACAGACTCATCAAGTGTTTCCAAGCCATAGTCACCCTGGAAAACCTGATCCACATCCATACAGAACAGGAAATCTACTTCATATTTGATGTGGCTTTCGATAAGCTCTCCTATCATCTTCATGCGCATCATGCTGATGTCTTGCCATCGGCTCTCCTTCGTAACTTGAAATAACTTAAATGTTCGCAGAGGTCCCAACTTTATCAAAGGCACTTTGGACGGATCATCCACCATAATATAGAAGATCACCTTATGACCAACCATGAAGAAAGTGTCTGCAGAGGTCAAAAAGGTTTTCAAGTATTTATCAAGATACCTAGAAAAATAGAAACAAAGAAACATCAATGGATTTTGCAAGGAATTTATTTTGCATGTAGCATTGCTAGTCTACTCTGCCTCATAGATGAATCATCATCAAAAGTGAAGTACAGCCTAAGAGCAGATAATAAAGCATCATTTCTCCAACGGTAGCGTTGCAAGCTCGGAGGGAAACGGTTTGCAAGAGAGAGACATTGACATTATAGTCAGTCTGCAGCCTCTGGGAATGTTTACTGCTCTGGGGAACAGGTGGCTGCCAGTCTGAATCTTACTTCCACTGGCTTTATGCCTCCAAGGCATTGCAACTTTTGTCTTTGTAATCACCACCCTGTTCTTTTTCGATTAGAAATGAGGAGCTGCTAATTCAGTTTCTAAATTAATTTACAAGTGATACAAGGGGATAGAGTAAGGAATCGAACCCAGAACACTCAGCATGGTTTTCCCAAAGCGTATTTACCCAGGCACACTGCTAATGCTGCTACTAATCATAACACACACAGCTGTTAAACTACTGGACAATATACATAGGTCTTTTCCATTGACTGACTTTAAAAAGTGCAGCCAGTAGTTGCTCCTGTAGTTTTGGCAAGGGTTGGCCTTACCCCAGGGTGACCTGGGGCAGCGCCCGGGGCCCCGTTCTTTCTGAGGGTCCCGCAGGGGTCTCTATCTCACCAGGACAGGTTGGGGGGGGCACCACACCCTATCACTGGAGCCCCAAACATGACCATCTTTACGGCACCACAGAGGTTGCCCCCAAGGGGGAGGGGCCACCAGGGCCCCCACATTTTATCTCCGTCCTGGGCCCTGCAAATCTAAGGCTGGCCCTGGTTTTGGCAGTAAAACTTTGAAAAGGATGCTGGCAAGTAAATTTCAAGTGTAGGTTAGAGAAGGAGATATGTGCAATTCCTTTCACTGTTTAATTTAAAAAGAAAATGTTTCAGCCCGGCCTCAGTCAGTAGACTAAAGTTCGGCTATGCAGGAGAGAAGTGTTACTGGTGCCTGGAATATAGGAAAAGCTTTACTGGGAAGGACATGAATGACAGAAAGGACTTTGTGGGGGTGAGGGGGCAAGTATTAGAAGCCCAGGTGGACCAGAGCAGACTGAACCAGGAGGCCCATCTGTTTTCATGCCCACCCACCCGGCACAGGGGTTGCCATGGCAGCCAACCATGGCTGCCTATCTGCCCATCATGATAGGGGGCGGGCACCAGCTGCAGCGTGGAGGCGGAACTGGCCAGCCAGGTGTCACTCCTCACACACCCACCCCCCTCAGGTCAGGTCAGGCCAGGGGAATGTTTGGTTGTAACCCCCTATCTGACCCGGCCATCCCACCCCAAGACGTGCAGCCACAGGTTTAATCCATAGTTCACATCAATTGAAAACACCTTTGCCCTAGTTAGATGACTAAATTTGTGTTGAGCGATTAAAACAACATACGTATGGGGGGAAAAAAATTAAAATACTTCCTTTTGATTTTTAAGGCTGCTGCCATTTACTGTCATGTGTCCCCTAGTTCTTGTTATGTAAGGAAAGATTGACTGCAGTTCCCTAGTCATTTTCCCCACTCAATGCATTTAGTTTCACACTGCTATCACCTATAGAGATGCAACAAATACCTCATCTCTCAAGTCATAAGAATATAAGAAGTGCCAGACTGAGTCAGACCAATGGTCCATCTAGCCCAGCATCCTGTCTCCGACAGTGGCCAATCACGGTGGCTTCGGAGAAGCACCCAACAGGTCACAATGGGGGATCCATTCCCTGTTGTTTCCCCCCAGCTCCCGTCAGGTTCCCTGATCCTGTCTGGCTAATAGCTGCTAATGGACCGATCTTCCAGAAACTTGTCCAAACCTCTTTTAAACTCAGCTCTAGTACTGGCCCTTACCACAGCCTCTGGCAGGAGATTCCACA
>QEPC01012679.1:12407188-12424324 GCA_003113815.1 Sphenodon punctatus | reverse complement strand
GGGGGAGGGGGAGGGAATTAATTTATTTCATTGGTTTCAATGGGGACACAGCGCCCCATTGAAACCAATGAAATAAATCCAGTACCGGCATACCGGATTTAATCCGGGAATCCGGTTTTCGTAGAACCGGTAACTGGTAAATCCGGTAGCCGGTAATGGGCCCGGGGTCCCACCACTAGGATGTATACATTATTTATTTTAAGCTTGATGTACATGTAGATTGTGTTTTCTTCCATTCGATGTTAACCCTGGGAACTCCTTGCTGCTGCGTTATGCCATGCCATTGGCCTACCGTCCCCCTGGCTCCGCCTACTGTCCCCCTGGCTCCGGCAGGCCGGCCGGCCTTACTGTCCCTCCAAACTCAAAACCCACCAGCCACCCCTGGTGTGAGGGTAAAGGGACTAGAGGGGAAATGCATAGAGATGGACAGGGACAAGTGAGAGTCAATAGTGGAGACTTGGAGGCTTACAACTGTCCTTAAGAAAGCACAGGAAGGGAAGCAATGCTGTGTCAAGGGCTGAACAGGCAGAAAGGGACCTGGAGGGGTTGAAATCTCAATTAGAAGAAGTTCGGTCAGCAGCACGCTTCCTGGCAGACCAAAACTGGACAGCAAAGGCAGCAGTTAGCAAAAAGCCTGTGAAGCATCAATTCAGAAGCTATGGGGGGAACTTAACATGCACAAAGGCTCAGTGGCCGCAGTGTGGGTTGAGGATTTCCCCGAAGCAGAGCTCAATCCTTTCCCCGCATGGAAGCCTAAATTGCCCTCTGATGCCATCCCAGATACCCCTTACAATCCTTCATGGCACGTGTCTGGGCCCCTAGCCCCAACAGTGAGTTGTGACATCAAGCGCATGGGGGGGAGAGGGGGTGCAGCTCACGAGGAAGTGAGGGAAATGGTTAGGTGGTCCCCCACTCAGGCAAAGGCCGTTGCAGAGCAATTGGGCCCGCTAAACCGGGACACAGTGGTTTCATGGATGGCCAGGGTTTGGCAAATATATCCCACAGCAGATGGGGTAGACTTGACGCAGTTGGCTTGGGCTAGCACCTCCCTCACTGCTGCACAGACCCTGGAAGCAGGCCTCAGCATGGTGGACCCTCAGGGCACTACTTGTAGCGACTGGATGAAGGCCGTGCTGAGGTGATGGTTCCAGGGCAGAGCTCGATTATTCCTCCTAGAGGCTGAAGCCCCCGGGGAACAACCCAAAGTCTATGTAACCAGAAAGAAGCTGTTAGGAGCCCTAGCAAACGTGATGGCCTGAGTTCAGAGGAATGGGCGCACAGTGACGCAGTATGACAAGGCAGATTTCATCGAGGCAGTATACACGGGATTGAGTCCACAAAGTAGAATGGCAATGGGCCAGATCAACCTTAACCAGACCACATGGAACGAGTTATCCACGGGCATAAGGCAGGTAGCTGACCTGATGCGGGACATGGAAGGTTGGCCGGAGGGGCCCAGCAAGCCTTCAGAGGCATCCCCCTGTAGAAAAGCGGCCACTGTGGTTGCTAACCCGGAGCCTACAGAAGGCAATGCCTCCCTTAAGGAGCACTGGCAACCCAAGCCTGAGAGAAATGCCTGGCATCAAGGTCACCCAGGAGAGGACAGTTCCTTTGGCCAGCCCAGAAACGTGTATCCCTTCCCCCGGAATGTGCAGGGTCCTGTAGGGTTCCCCAGGAGCCCCCCCCCCCCATTCCATGGTCAGGTTTCCAGGACAGGGTTTGGAGCAAGATACTTTCATTCACCAACTTGTTTTGGGGACTGTATTTCACCCACCTCTCCATGTGGCTCCCACACTCTGCCCCAACCAGCAGCAGTGGTCCCTGCCCCCTGCAAGCGTAATCTAGCCTGAAATAAACCCCCTCCCCCCCCATTTTGTTTGTTTGTTTGATTTATTGAAGAGAGGAATACAGTAAGGATGATTTTTGAATGACAGTGATCATGCTTCAGTGCTGATGTGAGTAATTTGTGTGCGTGCTTGACTATGTGGGATGTGTGAGTGGGTGCATGGATATTTGTATAAAGTAGTTTGAATCTTGGGATTGTATTTGACAATCTTGGGATTTTTCATGAAGTTTGTGTCTAGAGACTGCATTGGCAGCCTTGGAGCTTTTTGAATAGTTTGGATCTTGGGATTGCATTTGGCAGCCTCGTGATCTTTCGTGACTCTTGTGTTTTGGAAGTTGTAGTATTGTGTCTTGAACCTGCAATTGAAAGTTTTGGGACTTCTTGAAGGGATCTTGGTGTTACTAAGCAGGGTAGCACAGGGATCTGCGCAAAGGTAATTTTTAGGAATGACCTCTTGAGAAGATCCCCCGTGTGGGATATGTGAGTATGGCTAGCAGTGGCCATAGTGCCCTGAGGTGTTCAGCTTTGATAAATTCTGAGCTCTGCAAGAATTCATGAGATGGTAGCTCTCTCTCTCCGGCTCTAAGGTTTTGTAAAAGAGAGATGGTGTTTGTTTCTTACAGCAAGAGGTCTCTTTGTAAAGTAGTTACCCTTATCAGCTCGTAGGGAAGTTCCCTAGCAGGGAGGTCCTTTTCAGGTTAAATGAAAAGGACTTTTCAGGGTGTTGATGACCCTGAAGGGAGCTTATATTCAACTTTGACCGATGTGTCGGTGAATGCATTTGTGTGTGCGAGCTTGATACTGAGTAAGTCTGCAGGAAATGGAGGATATATACCTGCTTTATGTGAATACAGGGGCGTGCACTCCTGTGTGGGATGGAATTGTGTGAGCGCATGTGCAGGTGTGATGGATGTTTTGTTCAAGGAGCTTGGAAGCAAAAGGGAGGAGCGAGACAGGATGTTACTTAGAGGGTTCAGGGGGATCCAGAGTGGACTTTTTGAGGATGGGGGAGACGGTGGCATGTTTAAAGGCAGAGGGGAAGGAACCGGTAGAGCGGGAGAGGTTGATGATGTGCAGAAGGGGAGGGACGACAGTGGAGGCAATGGAGGTCAGGAGGCGGGAAGTAATGGGGTTCAGGGGGAAAGTGGAGGGGTTGGAGGAGGAGAGGAGGGAGGAGACTTCCTCAAGGGAGGCGGGAGGGAAGGACGACAGGAGAGAGGTGGGGGGAGGAGGTAGTAACAAGTGTTAGTAACCATGGTAGCAGCAATGGAAATAACACCTATCAGCATATTTTTTCTTTAACAAAAGAACCTTATGAAAACCACGTGTCAAGTGCATAATCCCTGTATTAGCTGGAACTAACCCAATTTGGAGATAAGCTTCCAGGGCACATCTCAACACAAGTCATCTCTGCGCCACAGACAAGCAAGCAACCCCAGTCGGATTATCTGGCCTGGCCAACCGGATCAATTCCTGACTGTATTCCGGAGGGGTGAAACAAAACCTAACAACACTGCGTGCTTTCTTTTAGAATGTAAGTTGAAGGGACAGGGCAATAAACTACTTTTAATTGAACTAAACATTGCCTGGTGTAGCTTATTAAAATAAAAGGCAGCGATTCCAAAACACTCCCAGTGCGATGGCAGTGACAATTTGGTGGCGAATGCAGGCATTGCACCACTAGAAGGCACAATTCCACTGAAAATGCAGTGCTAGTGACCGTAATTGCAGTCTTGGTGGCTGTATTAGTGCAGTGAAGCAGGTGTAGAAAAATAAAGTGCATGTCCTAGTGACTGTAGTAGTGCAGCGAGCATGCTGTAGAGAAAATCAAAAATTGTAGTATGCAGTGAGGATGCTGTAAGGAAAATTATACGGATTGCTACAGTAAGTAAGCCACAAGCATGCAATCTCCTGGCTAGCAAGGTTCATAACCTAGTAGTCAGCATGTTCACTTTGGATCGAAGCAAAAACCCCTATGGAAACTCTTCCGGTGGAGGTTTGGTGAAAACTCCAGGGATGTTGGGAAACTTAGTTTTAGAGAAAGGGGTCTCTCCCTGGATAGAGAATGCATTTCAAGTACCAGACATCAGGGACAAAGTAGAAAAAGCATTTCAGAATTATTGTGTATCTTTCAAGCCTAAACCTAACAAAGATAAGGGAAAGGCTGCAGCTGTTTGGGCTCTGTGGGAGTCAAGAGCAGAATTAGAAAAGGTGGTTAAGCAATTGCAGGAGGAAGTTGCTAGTTTGAGACAAAAAAAGCAGGCCTTACAAGATAAAGTCCAGGAGTATCGGGTCCAGCAATGTGAGGCAGCTGCAGGTAGGTTAGGATTAGCAGCACAATTGACCACAAGAAAATGCAGAGTTAAAAGAAGAACAGGGAAAGCTTAGAGAACAAATGAGAGAGGCTCAGGCTGGCCTTCGAGCAGTGCTAGGAGAAAAGGTAGGGAGCAAGAATCAGGAAGGACACAGTTGTTGCCAACAGGAGAATCAAGAATTCAAAAGTCAATTACAGACAAAGAGTGGACTAGTAGCAGCAATCCTTCCAGATCCTAGTGCCCCTCCCTTGGAATCCAAGCAGGCAGGAGACTGGGATGATCAGTGGGATGGGAACATTTGGAACAATACTGAAGGCCTCTATCCAGGTGATGCTAAGGCACCCATGATTAGTGATCCTCAGGACAGCGGCCTGCCACTTTATGCCCTCTTTTTGAGTTTATACCCCCAGACACTAAAACCTATTGCAGTAACAGTAACTCGAACTAAAAACATCCCTGTCCCAGGGCAAGGGAATAATCCTGCACAAGTTACAACTCTGCAAATTACTGAGCAGGCTCCCATGTCCCCTGCTGAAATAATGGCTATGGCTCCCAAATTGGGACCCCTTAATAGGGACACTGCCGTGAAACGGACGGTCAGAGTTTTGTCTGAAGTTGGTTGGGGCACAGAGGACATTAAATCTGTAGCAATGGCCTGTGTCCCAGGAGATGAGTGGATTGTGATAGAGGAAGTGACCCGGCAGGCTGCTAATTTATATCATTGGATTAGGGAAGCTTTAATAACCTTTTTCTTCACTCAAAAACTGCAACAATTATTCTACCTAGAGGAACAAGGACCTGGCGAACCCACTGAAGCCATATGGCCAAAAAGAGACTGTTGGGGATCGCATTGGGAGCAGCCCCACTGAATGCCCAGAACCAACCTGACTAGAATGCAGCCTTGCTGGAAGGATTTCATGTCCAGATTAAAGCTTCAGCTGGGGATTTGTCTCCTGCTAACACCACATATCAACAAATTAAAGACAAAGTTGCAGGGGCTTCTCTATTGGTGCGGGAAATAGCAGTTAAGGAACTAAAGAAAAAAAAAAGGAGGGAGGCCAGCTAGAGGAGAACCTATTCAAGGCAGTAACCTTTGCAAACAATGGCCCAACAATGGACCTAATGCTCAGTGGGACACTGGAGGAAGGGGAAATGGAAGGAATTGGGGAAATTGGGATGGAGGACCCAGGATTTCTCAAGGAAGAGAATATGGTGTGGTCCAAATGGGTTCGCGTAATGGAACAGATTCCTTCCAGGTGATGGTTTGGAAGCAACTAATGGATGCAGGGGAATCACAGGCCAAATGAGATGGAAAACTCACTAGTGAAATGTTGCAGCAGTTAGCAACCAAAACAAGGGGAAAAGAGCTGACAGCTGGAGCCACTCCACGGTGGCCTGTCAATAGTACTTGGGTCGGTGATGAAGGCCAGGTGGCATGAACACTGGGGCATCAATAAATGTGTGCGTGAACCAAATGTTCGCAATAACCAACATTGTGTGTTTTTTCTTTGAGAATCTTTAATTGTGTGTGTATTTAGGTATTTGGGTGCTTTATTTTGGTCTCTGCGAGGCATCTTTATAAAGTTAAATGTTGAACGTACCAAATTATCAATCAGGAAAAAGGATCCAACAAATTAAGTAAGCTAATTAAAAATGAAAAACCTGGTCAACAGATAACACAGCCGCCAAGATTTTTGAAAAGACCAATAATCTATGGCTATCAATTGCTTTAAAAATTATGTTTGTGTTTGTCTGTTTATTGTTTGTTTGGGGGAAATAAAATATATGCGGCTATAAAAATTTACCCTGCTGTGCAGAGAACAGTTAAACAACACATGCTCTTAACAAGAACTCACTCTACTTTTGCAGAGCTGAGTTAATTAGACATTCTTAAAAGCAGGAAACAGCATTTCAACGATCTGTGTTAGGTTGTAATAAAAGCATCTAAGCTCATTGTAAAAAGAGAGAAAAGGATTGCTACTTTACAGGAATTGTTGCACTGTTGTCAGAATTTAGCAGAATTTGGAAGTCAATTGTCAAAGTAAGCAGAAGAATGGCAAGAACAGACTGTAAAACATGGGAAGAAACAAAATGCTTCAGTAGTGTTGCAGTGTTTAACAGAGATTTATAAATTAAAACTAAAAATAAACACTTGGAAGAAGAAATGGAGGAAGGCGTAGACTGCCCTGCCTGTGATCATGGACATTGTGAGAGAGGGGCAATCGGAAAACCATGTTATGCGTCAGGAACAAGGAGCTTGATAGAAGCAAGTGGCTTGCATGTCTCAAGTAATAGCAGGATTCAAGGAGATGTTTGCCCCCTGTAATAGAAAATGTTTGCTTTTGTTTTAGGCATTGGAAAAATGTGAGTGTTTTCCTGGTCAAAAATAAATTGTGAACACTACAGGTCTAATTACTACAGGTCTAATTACTACCAGTGAGAGGCATCAGGACAGGATTTGCAGCTGTGCCTACAGCCATGAATCAAGTGTTAAAAGGCAGTTGTCTTTCCCACTCTGCCTAGGAAATAAAGATAAATAGTAGCAGTACAAACAGCTTTGGAAAAGCAGCGATATGCACAGACAAACTGAAGGTAGCAAGGGTGCCTAGATTAACTGCCAGTGTTGAATGGCATGATAAAGAAGTAATTTTGAGGGAAATTTGGTGTCTAATGCAAAGAAGTCATTAGAATTATATGGCAGACAGCTAAAGAACAGAAAGCTGCAGTTGTGTTTTAGTTTTTGACATTTTGTCTGTGCCTAAACGAGGAAGTCAAACAAAATGCTCGGGCAGACTGAGCTGCTGAGCAGTAACTGGGCCCCCGCTTGGATACATCTAAGATTGAAACAATCAAAAGTCCAGGATTAAAAGAGTTTCTTTAGTGGGAAAAGGGGATGTTAAAGATGGTGAGTGTGATGTAGTTACAGGATGGCCTGGTGATAGTTTAGAGAGGAAATAACCTCCCTGGTATGGATGGTAGCAGGGGACAGTGACAGCATGGGAGCCAGGTAGGGGATGGCAGGTGTTTAACTGACTGGGGTGTGTGCAGCAAACAACTCAGATGACAGGGTTAAAGATTGCAAACTGATTATATTGAGTTGCCTTTGGGCAGGAGAGGAAACAAATACTGTTTGGTAATAGTTAATCACTTCTCCAAATGGGTAAAAGCAACACCCATTCAAAATAACAACAGCATTAACAGCAGCCAGCGTACTTATTGATCAGGTGTTTAATCAACTTGAATTGCCTAGGAAATTAGATGTGACAGGGGCCCTCATTTTGTAAAAAGGGTGATGAAGAACACTTGTTTGGCTCTAGGAATTAAACTAAATGGCTCATAACGCACCATCCTCAAAGTTCAGGATTGGTGAAGCAAACTATCAGACCACTAAAAATTGCTTTGCAAAAAGTAGTAACATAAGCAATATTATCCAGCACATTGATATTCTCTTAAAAAAAAACAAAAAAACCAACCCAACAATCCTAGTATGTGAAAGTTGCAGGATGCTAACTGTGCAGTTCACTACAAATGCACTGCTGGTGTCAACCGGGAACCTTAACAAAAATTGAAACAGGCCCTGGCTAGAAACATAGAATTAATACACAGATGTGCATCTTTTCCCAAGATTGTATACTTTGCCATGCTGCCTCCCTGCATCTCCAAATTCAAACCAGTTATACTCACAGTGTGTTTCTTCCGTGATCAGTCAAGTCAAACCTAGGAACAGTGAGTTCCAAGGACTCTAGAAGTAGCCGTTTGGAAAAATATAAGCATGGCCCAACTTTGGCAAAGTTTTATAACCTAGTAAAATGGTGATATTCAGCCCAAAGCAGGAATGAATGACAGTTGTATAATGCAGAAGTATTTAAATATCTTTCTATTTTTAAAAGGAATAAAAAGAAATAAATAAAAACAAGGCAAATGGTTTAAAACGCATAAGAAAGCTGGAATCAGATACTCTGTTTTAAATATAATTTTGCAAATAAAAACTTTTCTACTCTTATGGCGAAGGCTGTATAATACAATTAATTATTTTACAGTGTAATTAAATAGGCCTTCAAGAGGCCAGATTTCTCTCTTATTTGTTACAAGAGCAAGGAGCCTTCATCAAGGAAGTCTTGGCCAAACGAAAGTTTTAAGCAAAAGCAGGAGAAGTTCACACTGCATAAATCTTTCTGTGAACTGGCACCTTCCATGGACAAAAATAGCAAATCCAAGTGAAACAAATATTAACAATGGGCCAAAGCTGCCCTTGTCTGTTGTTATTTGTATGTGTGTGTGTTTATGCCATGGCTGTTTGTCACTCAGTGTTGTGTGTCTGTCTGTTTCATAAAGGTGGTATCACTAAATTATAGAAGAGAAGGTAAATAATAGGCAAAATGGAAGAGAAAACAGACCAGAAGTAAAATTTAAATCCTCCAAGTGTTGTCTATATTGTCCTGCGCCTTCAGTGCACGGTTGGAGCAGAACAATGTAATGCAACCGCAATGGCCTTCCATGAGTATTTAAAAGGCAAGCTTTCAGTTAAATGGTAAATTTCACATGTACATTTTTTAAGGTTGTTACCGGGTTCAAAGTGTCAATGCCGTGGAAATTGCACCTGTGATGGTTTAATATTAACGAGTGGATCGAGTCTGTAGTTTCTACCCTCACCCTTCTCTCCCCTTGCAGGTTCTTCAATTACTTCTCCAGCTCCTACTCCGGAATTGCAGAATGAGTGAGGGCCTTTGGAGGTTTGGGGTGACTTTTTTTTTTTTTTTATAGTGGTATGGATTCTTTTGTGTATATGTGAAAGAAAAAAAAATCTCATGTAACATATGCTGTGCTCAACAAGTCTGAGACCCCCAAAGGGTAGGTCCACATTGACAATTAAAGGTATAAGTGACCTGTACCTATACATTACCCTCCCATTACTGGTACCTAAAGGTAAAAAGCAACACCACCTGAAATGTAACACTAACTCCCTGTCAGGTCATAAATTTGGCCATAAAGAACTGAAGTCATTAGTACAATGTGTTGATAATTCACAACAGGAACCATACCATGTTAATGCATACACTAAAATCTAACAGTCTAATTCAAAATCTCTCAGTCCCAACAACACTGAAAGTGTCTATGCCTACAACTTGGTTGGTTAATGTGTATTTTAAAGTGCCAGGAATTATAGCACCAATAGTTAAAAGATACCCTGCATCATTTATGGTAGTAAAGCAACATGGCTGGTGTTAACTCTGTCTCAGTTCTTTGGTGGACTAGTGCAAAATTGGTAATGCAAAATACAGTGCAGGAGGAAGTAAGAAGTGTCTTCTCAGGTACCATTCTTCAAGCAGTCCTAATAGCTTATCCCAACAAATTGGGAATCGTGAGCTTGGTGAAAATTGGGAAATGCAAGCTTATATTTGTCCTTAAACCACAACTTAAACTTGGATATACAACATGAAACCCAATGGAAACCAATTGATTAGATACACTGCATTAAGAAACCTAATTTTGGGTACATCTGTAATGTGTTAAAAGGGGGTGTTTGTGAAAGAACTACTTGTGACAATGTAACCATTATGAAATGAACTATTAAGGGATGTGATTTTAGGTATAGGGTTTTTGTTTAAACAGTGCAACACTTAAGCATATGCCCACATCTATTGACCGAGGAACAGTCTGTAACTGGCTGCTAAATTTACCAAAGAATAATCACTGTTCCCACTAAGGAGACCTGAGAATGAATATCGCCATTTAATCTGACATTAAGGCTCTGTTCCTACTACTATTTACCACCCTGGATTAGCGACGGCACCGCACGAAGGTGGGGTGAAATCACCTTCCTGGTGAGGACATGACGACAGCTTTATGAAGGTGATACTGGCATCGTGTCTAGTCTCACCAGTATCAGCTGGGGGAGGAGGAGTTGTGGTAAAAACGTTTTAAAAAGGATACCTTACTCAGGTTAAGGGAGGCCTAGTGCAAAAAGACAGACACCTTACTTAGGCTGAGACCTAGTGCAAAAAGGGGTTAAAAGAAAGTACATGCAAAACAGCTTGGGAAACAGAAGCAGACACAGAACTCATGACTAACAATAATTTTTTCTTCCTCTCTTCTAATAAACAATGCTCTTTTCTAACGAACAATGTCAAGTAGTGAACAACTATTTTCAAGGTTAGCCTGGGCAGGAGCATCTGTTTCTCTGGGCAGTAGTGATAAAAGGTAACAAGTGTTAGTAACCATGGTAGCAGCAATGAAAATAGTACCTATCCGCATCATTTTTCTTTAACAAAAGAACCTTATGAAAACCACGTGTCAAGTGCATAATCACTGTATTAAGTCTGTGTAGGCTCTTTTAGAATATTTGGACTTTACATAGTTATGGGCTATAAAAACTTAGACTGGAACAAACCCAATTTGGAGAGAAGCTTCCAGGGCACATCTCAACACAAGTCATCTCTGCGCCACAGACTGAAGCAAGTGACCGCAGTCGTATTATTTGGCCTGGGCAACAGGATCAATTCCTGACTGTACTCCGGGGGGTGAGCCAAAACCTAACCACTTTGCGTGCTCTCTTTTAGAGTGTAGGTTGAAGGGACAGGGCAATAAACTGCTTTTAGTTGAGCTAAACATTGCCTGGTGTGGCTTATTAAAATAAAAGGCGGCGATTCCAAAACACTCCCAGTGCGACGGCAGTGACAATATAAGAAATGTCTCTGAATTGTTGTTCTGGCAAGTAGGCGCAACCTAGCACTGTGTCGATGACAGACCCAATGAACTGTAAAGCCCGTGATGGGGTCAACTGAGATTTCTTGAAGTTATTACAAACCCCAGACACCGAAGGGTATAGACTGTGAGATCGATGTTGTCTAGGAGTTTCTCCTTGGACTGTGCAGCTAGCAACCAGTCACTGAGATAAGGGAACAAATGAAGACCTTGCTTCCATGTGTGCAGCTACAAGTGCCACACATTTTGTAAAAACCGTCAGGCTTGTTGTTAGGTCAAACGGAAGAACCGTATACTGGTCGTGGTTTTGACCTGCAACAAAATGCAGATACTGTCAATGAGCAGGACAGATAGAGATGTGAAAGTAAGTATATTTTAGATCAAGGGAGGCCAACCAATCACCCTTTTCTACTGCCGTAAGAATATACTGAAGATTAGTCGTACGGAACTTTATGTTTCTGACAAATTTGTTAAGTTCTCCAAGATCTAAGACAGGTCTCAAATCGCCATCCCTCTTGGGGACCAGGAAGTATTTTAAATAAAATCCTCTACCCTGCTTATTAATAGGAACCTTATCTACTGTATCCTTTTGCAGGAGGGATTCAATCTCACTAAGGAGCTATGTCGTGTGAGAAGTGTCCCTAAAGAGGGATGGGGTAGGGGATTTTGGAGTAGGGATACTGTCAAATGGATTTGCATATCCTTCTCTAATTATTTAGTTAACCCATCTATCAGATGTAACACGGGCCCATTGATGATAAGATGGGGTAATCAGTTGTAAAAGGAAGGGAGATCCTCCTCTTCTCCCTTGATCTGTAAGATATTAAAAATGTGACTTAGGTGGTGGCCCCGAGGACAAGGTGGAGGACTGCCTTCCTCTGCCCTTGGGCTTCATGAACCGCTTCCTAGGGTGCTGATAGGTGGTTTGCGGCTGGGGCTGCTGCATCCGATTTCTTCTACTACTGTAGAAGGGGTATGGGTAAGGACTCCTATTTCTGGAATTAGTGAGTAGTACTTCCACTTAATGGCCCTTACGACCCCAGCAGACCTGGCAGTTTGACTGGTTTCTTTAATCTTTTTCAAGGTCTCGTCTGTGGAGGCCGTGAAGAGGCCCTCTGTGTCAAATGGAAGGTCTTTGACCCTGATCTTGTTCTCAGGTGCGAGAGCTGTAGGCCTTGACAACCATGCATGACATCTGAGGGTGATGGAAGACGCGATGCCTCGGATAGCGCAATCTGCTATGTGCATTGCAGCTGAAAGCTGGAATTGTGAAAGTTGCTGTCCCTCATTCTGTCGAGTCATGGTCTGATTTTGGTCCGCGGTGGTAGTTAACTGGGACCACAACCAATGCTGATAACCTGACATGGCAGCCAGGTAATTGGTTGCTCAGAGTAAGAGTTTCTGTTGAAAATACATTTCTACCCAGGACATCTAACATTCTGCCCTCGTGATCCACTGGGGAAATTTGTAGTCCGCCTGCCTTTGTTTTATAAGTTCGGGACCAGATGGCGATGAAAAATGTTTGCACCTTACTGAGGGACTGCATAGAGGGAATCTGCTAATTTATTAGTAGGAACTGTTAGAGCAGGGTGTTCCCAGATTCTAGCAGATGGCTCCGTCAACTGCTCAAACAGTGGAAGCGTGACCTGTCCCGAGTCTCCACTGGCTAGGACACAAAAAACCGACCCTGACTGCATCTTTTTAACCACTCTGTTTGGGATCTGTGGCATTGCTGTTTAGGAGATGGCTTGGGGTGTTGCACGAAGTTGGGGTGGGGGAGGTAGGAGCAGGGGTTGGAGAGTCATATCGGGGCTTGGGGTGTTGCAGGGGGGTGGGAGGAGAAGCGGGGTGGTGGTCCCTGCCTGACTCTCTGCTCCTGCCTGGCTAGGGGGGAGGAAATATTTCCACCCGCAACATGGGGATTTCGGCGGGGAGCTGACATGCCAGCGCGGCTGGCGGGGGCTCGGGCCAGCATTAAGCAGCAGAGTAAGTGGGAAAGAGGGAGGTGGCAGCGAGTCCTCCCCTTTCTGCCTTCTCCTCATTCATGTTGCTTAAGCTCACCGCTGGGCTTGCCCATCTGCTGGTAGAAGGACAGGAAGTATTGTGAATGTGAGAGCCAGCAGAACTGATTGTTTAATCTTTAATAACTGTTTTGGCTGCACCAAAGACTCTCAGACTCCAGCAGCACTTGCTGTACATCTCAGACTACAAGGCCATGAAGCCTCAGGGCTCAGCTCATCCGGGTGGAGGAGATATCCAAGGTTCAAAATCATTGGGATGCTGTGCATTTTGGCCACAACCAATTAACTTTTCAACAATTATAACTTTTTATTTTCTGGCTGGATCTTCTTCAAACTTTGCACACTATGGTTCCCACAAATATAAGCCATGGATAAATTTTCAGAACTGTAGCTCAAGCGGTTTCCTCAATATTGGGGCTTCAGCAATCCCATATATAATGGCGAGTGGTTGTGCCTTTAACTTACTTACAGCTACTGCTGTAAGAAAATCCCAGAAAACTGGACAAGGTGGGGCATTTATAACCTCCATTTCCATCACCGCACTAAGTGTGGCACTGAAGTCGTGGTGAATGCAAGCCATTTTCTCCGCAAAGTAATCAATAAACATGTCACAACGAGCACTGGAAGAATCAAGTTCCAGGTGAAGACAGGCCAGACTGACCAGCCCCTTCACCACACAGGAAAGCTCAGCTGGACACGACTTTGCGGATGCTATAATGGCAGCAAGGAAACCCTTCTTTGCTACCCGTAGAGCCACGGCATAGGCTCTTAAGCTAGCTCTATGTTGCAATCTGTCATCTTCAGTACGAGTATGGTGCCACAGTTGCTCTAACTGCCTCCCCTCCTGCTTCAACGGACGCAGGTCCTCCATGAACAACGGGGCCTTGTGCTGTTGATGCCTGGGAAGTGGCTGCCTGGGAGCTGTTCTGTTGATGGCCTCAGTCAGCAAGCTGTTCCAAAGAACCACAAGGCTATTGAGAGAATGGCCATTGAGGACAGGCGAATCAACTGAATGGGTTTCCGCACCCTTCCAGGGTCTGACGTTCAACGGGAGACAGGGTGGCAGGAGGTAATGATCCATCCATGACAAGGGCACCAACGACATCCCCCACTAATGGAGCCCCCACCTCAAGGCCAGTGCAGAATACCAAATCCAGAGTATGCCCCCGCATGTGTCGGGCCATTCATCAACTGAGACAGGGCCTTGGTTGCCATGGTGGCATGAGCTCATGCTCCGCGCCATAAAGACTGGCATTGGCGTGAATATTGAAGTTCCCTAAGACTACTAGTCTCAAGGACCGCAAGATCACCTCTGATACCAGCTCCACTAGAGCATGTAGAGATGCTGCCGTGCAGGTGGGTGCACAATACACTAACAGCAGCTCCAATCTGTCTCTGGCCAAATCAAACACAAGATATACCGGATGGAGTCTGCACCGGATACCTCCTAACGGACCACGTCCCTAAAAGCCCTTCACGGCCTGGGCCCTGCTTATATGTGGGACCGCCTCACTCCCCATGTGCCCGTGCAACCCTTGAGATCGTCCATGGGAGCCTTTTTGAAGGTTCCCTGGGCGAGGCGGGTGGCCACCAATGTTAGATCTTTTTCGATGGCCGCCCCTGTGCTGTGGAATTCGCTCCCGGAGGAGGCTTGGTTGGCTCCCACTCTCCTGCTGTTTTGGCGTGTATGTAAGACCTGGCTGTTCCGTCAGGCTTTTGGCGAGGGGTAGGGGTTTCCCCACATATTGTATTTTTAAATAGATTTTAAATAGATAACTTATTTACAACTGACCTTGCATTCAACAGCATTAAAACAGACCTCCTTTGCCTTGACCACCTCATCATCTGCCAGAGGGGCAACGAAGGGGACAGGCACCAAGTACCTCTCCCGCCTCTGAGCTGAGGAACAACATACATGTGCGCGGATCGCACGGATGGCACACACAGGAGACGTGCACGCACAGTTCAGCCAGTGCGTCCCCAGAGACCTGGAAGTGCGGTGCTAGCTGCTTGCAGCAGTGTCGCAGTACTAACTGAACACCAGGACCAGGTCAGTAACTGATGCTCCATCTGGGGAAGTCCAGAACTGCACTCACTGTGCTGGGGTGGGGGTAGGGCTCAGGGGTAGGGGGAGCACTGCCCCCAGTTCCCAAAGGGACAGACCGCACCTGCAGTTTTCAAGTTATGCTGGAGATCAGTTTTGTCTGCAAAGTAGATGCCAAACTTGTCGCAGCTGGCAATAGATAGTTCTAGCTCCAGGCAGAGAACCCAGATTCATCACCCAGACAGTATTTTGCTGATGCTGTAGGTGTGGAGAATAAAGCTTTCTTTGTTGCCAGCACCATCCTTGAAAAAGATCTAGACTAATCAGTTGGATTTGGCACAAAATGAAATATTTCAAGTCCAGGCTAACAACTCACAACACTTACTTTCCAATAGCAAAAACAGTCAAACCAATTGTGATTTTTCGTTTGCTATAATAGTCTTCCAGGACCGATCTCTCAAATGTACCTTCCCACACAATTGGAGCAGACCAGTAAGTCAACGTTGATACCTCCAGTCGTGCTCTGTATAAAAAAACAGAAAAAGCACTGCTACTAAAAGAGGAACAGGAAACATGTCAGGCAGGAGCAAAAAGTACAGATTACTTCTGCACCCTGTTCCTACATTGCCCAGACAGCACTAACTGGGAACCAAGATGTTTGTTATCCGATAACTCAGTTACCACCCATGTTGGACTTCCCAATATATGTATTGTGTAGCACAAGGACAAAAAGGGAAATTGGGTTCTTACCTTGTGAATTTTCCTTCTTCAAGAGATTCTCCTGGATGGCCAGTAAAACTGTAGGATTAGATCCCCGCCACTACCAGTAGGAGGCAGACTTCCTGATTTTTCATAGCGCATGTTCAGTGGGGATCTAGCCCCTAAGCTCCAGTATTTTCAAGCTTTAACTTCACACTGTTTATCCTATGCTGAACTGGAAAATGTTCTTTAACTAGAAAAAACTTTACTATCAACGTAAACCTCAGGCCTAAACTCCCTGCAACCACTACCAACAGGGTGTGGTCCTAGGGAAGAAGTGGACACTAAACTACGTGTCTGTGTTTTAGGCACCTCAGAGTTAACTCTCACTCTAGGTGGGACTGGCTGTTCAGGAGGATCTCCCGTAGAAGTAAAATTTGCAAGGTAAGAACCCAATTTTCCTTTCTCCTGGGAGATCCTCCTGAATGGCCAGTAAAACTGTAGGGATGTTATTATTATTATTATTATTAGCATTTATATAGCACAAGCAATGTACCTGGTGCTTACCAAAAAAAAAGATAGACATGGTCCCTGCTCGAGAGTTTACAATCTAAAGACAGGGGGAGGGGAAACAGGGAAGGGGAAAAACAGAGGGAGAGACAAGGGATACAACATTCATGAGGATGCGAGAGCTGAGGTATACGTTCTTGGCTTGGTTACAGTAAATTGGGAATTTGCAGATAACAGGTGGATGATAATCCTGGGTGGGGATGCTTAGCAGGAGTTTGGAAGGGCGGAGCAGAACAGGTGGGTTTTGAGGAGGGACTTCAAGGTGTGGAGGGTGGGGGCAAGGCGGACGAGGGCAGGGAGTGAGTTCCAGGCGTGCAGGGCAACGAGGGAGAAGGGACGAAGGTGGTTGGGGGAGCAGGGGAGGTGTGGGAGGGTGAGGGATGGGGTGGAGGAGGAGCGGAGTGCTCAAGCAGGGGTACAGAGGGAGATCAGGGCAGAGAGGTAGGGGGGAGTGAGGTTGTGAAGGGCTTTGTAGGTGAAGACGAGGAGCTTGTGCAAAATACGCTCGGGAAGAGGGAGCCAGTGGAGAGAGGAGAGGAGAGGCTGCACATGGTAGCAGAGTTCTGAACAGAGAAAAGGGGAGAAAGGTGGGAGCGGGGAAGGCCAGCGAGGAGGAGGTTACAATAGTCAAGGCATGAGATGACTAGGGCATGGATGAGAGTTTGGGCAGAGGAGACAGACAGAAAAGGGTGGATCTTAATGTTGTGGAGGGAGAAGCGGCAGGATTTGGCCACGGAGTCAATGTAGGGTTTGAAGGTAAGGTGCGAGTCGAAGATGAAGCCCAATTTGCGAGCTTGGGGGACAGGGAAGATGGAGACCCCGTCAATGGCAATTGACAGGGAAGAGGGAAAGGAAGGATTGGGAGGGAAGATAAGGAGTTCAGTTTTCACCATGTTCAGTTTGAGTTGGCGTTGAGACATCCAGGCGGAGATATCG
>QEPC01012679.1:12388861-12406657 GCA_003113815.1 Sphenodon punctatus | reverse complement strand
TCTCAGACTGTAAGCCCTAGGGGCAGGGACCGTGTCTATTTTATTACTTTGTAAAGTGCCAGGTACACTGCTGGCACTATATAAATGTTTGTTAATAAAATAATAATAATAATAATAATAGACAACCTGTTCAAGGAGCTTGGAAGCAAAAGGGAGGAACAAGACAGGACTGTAGTTAGAGGGTTCAGAGGGATCTGGAGTGGACTTTTTGAGGATGGGGGAGAGACAGTGGCGTGTTTAAAGGCAGAGCGGACGGGGCTGCTAGACAGGGAGAGGTTGATGATGTGCAGGAGGAGAAGGGCGAATGTGGAGGCAATGGCGGTTAGGAGGCGGGAAGGAATGGGGTCCCAATCCTGAAATTGGGGGGAGGGGGGAAGAGAAATGGGAAGAGAGAGACAAAGAGGCACCCAGTGAAAAGGAGTAATGGAGACCCCTTATAGCACCGCCTGGAGCACCTTCCTCCCGAAAGCCGCTTCAGCCGATTCATGCAGCAGGATCTTGTAGTGCCTTGTAAAGGTGTGCACTGAAGACCAGGTCGCTGCACGACAGATTTCCCCATAAAAGGCCGAATTTCTAAAGGCCTGCAAGGTGAATGGCAAAGGCAATGGGCAAAGACCCCCTGAGGAGGAGACTTGCCTTCTGCCTTGTAAGCCTCTGTGATGCAGTGACATCCAGTGTGCAATAACTGCTTTGGATGCCCTCATGTCTCTTCTCTGACTTTCTGAAGGGGGCTGTTCTGTCTAGGTGTACCTTCAGTGCTCTCCTTACATCGAGCTTGTGCCATACTCTTTCCTGTGGGTGAGTTGGCTTGGGGCAAAAGGGAGGGGAGGACCACATCTTGTTCCCTGTGGAAGCGGGTGTCCACCTTGGGACAAACAGTCAGGTCTAGACTAAGGACCGCTGAGGACTCCTTAAAGGAGCAGAAGGAGGGGTCCATGGATCGGGCACTATGGCCACTTTCAGACATGCCCTCCCCCACGCATATTTGGGCTGCCGGGGGGGAATGTGCAGCCTGAATATGCACGGGAATCGGCTGGTCTGAAAGGCTCCCCGCCCGTGCGGCTTTGCCGGCAGACACATGCAGGGATGCAGAGCAGGAAATCCAGCTTTGCATCCCTGTGCGTGTTTGCTGGCAAAGTCGTGGGGGGGGGGGGGAAGGGGTGTTCAGACCAGTCGATCCCCGTGCATGTTCAGGCTGCGCATTCTCCCCCACAGCCCAAATATGCGCATGTCTGAAAGCGGCCTAAGTTCGGCGACCCTCCAAGCCGAGGTGATGCCTATGAGAAAGGTGAGTTTGAGGGACAAATAATAAAGGGAGATCTCTCTGAGGGGTTCAAAGGGTATCTTGGTTAGGGCCCTCAAGACTAAATTCAAATTCTGTGTGGGGAATCGGTGAGCCACCGGAGGAGAGAGAATTCTCGACACCTTCAGGAAACAAACGATATGGGGGTGTTTAGCTACCCTGCGGCCCTTGACAGTGCTGAGTACACTATTCAGGGCTACTATCTGCCTTTGGAGCATGTTGGACTTTAACCCCTTATCCAGCCCCTCCTGAAGGACATCTAAGATAACCCTAATGGGGGCCTTAGCTGGCCTAACGTCCCTGTTCTCACACCATCTGGCAAAGGTAGCCCAGGTTCCCTGGTATATGTGTTTCACGGCCGGATGCCTGGATTGTAGCATTGTGTCCAGGACTTGTTGGGAGTAGCCCAGCTTCCTCAGTGCCCTTCGTTCAATTTCCACGCTGTTAGTTTCAGGGCTTCTGGATTGTCATAAAAGAATAGGTCTCCGAGTTAGGTGGTCGGGGACTTCCAGGAGCCTGAGGGGAGGTCCTGAGCTCAGGTCTTGATTGTCCGCAACCCATGGACATCGCGGACAGTAGGGGGTGACCAGTATGGTGGTCAACCACTCCTTCTTGACCTTTGCCACTGTTCTGCCTATGAGAAGGAACCGTGGGAATGCGTATGAGAGACTTGGCGGCCAGGGCAGGTTCAGGGCATCAAACGCTGCTGCTTGGCGATCCGGAAATCAGGATATGAAGAGATCGGTCTTTGCATTGATTGGTGACATGAACAGATTGATCACTGGCTGCCTGAAGGACCTGACTACGGTCTTGAATGCTGCCAGGTGGAAAGCCCACTCTCCTGGGTCAATCTTTTCCCAAGCTTAGCCAATCTGCCTGAGTGTTCATTTTTCCCATGATGTGAACCACCCTGAGGGACTTCAGGTTGTTTTACGCCCACTTGATGAGGGCTGTTGCCTGCTGGTGGAGAGATTCAGATCGAGACCCCCTTGGTGGTTTACATACGCCTTCACCACTGTGTTGTCCGTGTAGACAAGGACATGTGTTCGTCAAAGAACTGTAGCTAGGTCTCATAGGGCTAGATAAATTGCACTTAGTTCCAGCCAGTTGATGTGGTGTTTTCGCTCCCAAGGGAGTCACTTGCCTTGTGCAGTTTTGCCCTGTGAGTGCGCTCTCGCATCTGTTGTCATTGTCATCCTCTCTGGATCTGAGAGTGGGACGCCTGGCTGGAATCAGTCCCTCTTTGTCCACCAGTGGAAGGAGTACTTGTGGTGCCAGGACTGTGATTCATGGGTTTCCTCCCTGCACCAGGTGGTCCTGCCATGGGCGTAGGAACCATTGTAATGGTCTGGCATGGAATCTGGCCCAATGCAGGATTCCCAGGCAGAAGGATCATGGCGCCCAGCAGGCTGGTGAGCAACTTCAATCTGGACTTGCGGGCTTTCGAGATTCGTCTGATCAGGCCTTGTAGTTTTTCTTTCTGCTGTGTTGTAAGGAAGATCTTGTATCTGTTGGTGTCTACAATCACCCCCAGGTGTTCCAGAACTTGTGAGGGAGTCAGGTGGCTCTTCTTCGGGTTGACTATGAAGCCATGGTTCTGCAGGTACTCAATGGTTCTGCGTACATCCACCGACGCCTGCTCATATGAAGGTGATCCTATGATGTTGTCGAGATATGAGTGGATCCTGATACCCTCACTCCGTAGATTCATGATGAGAGGGATCAGAACCTTCGTAAATGTCCTGGGTGAGGTGGCGAGGCTGAAGGGCAGGGCCGTGTATTGCCAGTGTTGTTGGGGATACATGAACCTGAGCCACTGTCTGTGTGATGGGGACATGCAGGTACACTTCCTTGAGGTCGAGGGATGTCAACCACTTTCATTTGGCAATCGCTATGTGGATGGATTGAAGGGTTTCCATCTTGAACCTTTGAACTTTGACAGACTGGTTCAGGATTTTGAGGTCGAGGACTGCTTGCCATTCCTCTGACTTTTTGGGGCTGAGGAACAGGATGGAATAAAGTCCAGACCCCTTGTCATGGGGTGGTACAGGTGCTATGGCTCCGAAGGAGCGGAGCCTGTCTATTTCTGTTTGCATTGCGGAGTGCTTGTCCAGATTGCTTGAGACCAGTGAGACACAGTAGGAGTTTCGAGGGAAGTGGGAGAACTCGATTGCATATCCCCTCTGTATGGTCCGGAGAACCCATGCATCTGAAGTGGAGTCCAGCCATCTCTCTGAGAATAGCTGTCGCCTGTCTCCTAGAGCAGCCGGGTCCTAAGGGGGAGCAGGCCCCATAGTCATGCGTCTGTTTGGGGGCGTTCAGAGCCCCGGGAGTGCTTGGCTCTCTTCCCTGCTTCATCTGGACTTTTATGTTTGCTGGTTTCCTCTGTGGGGATAGAAAGGTCTTCTGGTGCCACCTGCTGGAGAGTATCCTGCACTGAAGGGACGAAAAGGCTTTTTTGAAATACCAAAACTCTGCAAAGTTTGTCTTTTGGATTTACCTGCAGCGTCTGTAAGGACCTTGTCCAGGCAGACCCTGAAGGGTTTGGCCCCTTGGAACCCCACCCCCACCCCCCGGGTATTTTTAGCTGTAGTGTCCCCTTTCCAGGACATGAGTCAGAGGTGGCGGCAGCCTGCTATGTTGGATGCTGCTGCTCATGCTGCCCAGCAGAGGATATCACTGGATGAGTCTGCTATAAAGGCCTAGGCCAACTGGATCCTGGTGGATAGAATCCTCGTCATTTTCATAAAGACCTGAAGATCCCTGGCCCATTTGACCCAAGTCATAAGGGCCCTAGAAAAGTAGGAGGCAACAGTGGCCAGTTTTAGGATTGAGGTTACTTCCTCAAAATTCCTCCTTAGGTTACTCTCTATTCCCTTGTCGGTGGGGTTCCTGGGGTAGAACTCATCCTCGGTGGGGAAAACAGAGTCCCTGGCAAGAGATGCCACTTTGGGGTGATGAGGAGGGTCTCCTTGCTCTTAATGAGCAAGTAGAGGGATTCCTGTGTTTTATTCATCTTGCAAGCCCTGTTGGGGAGCTGCCATTCCTTTTTAATGATTTTCTCATATGTCTTATCTAGAACCACCGCCCTGTCTCTGGCTCTAGTTCGTGGGATATATTCTCTCTCAGCTCCATCCTCTAAGGATTCGCATTTGTCTTTTTCTCTCGGAGGTGAAGAGCCTTTATGACCAGTACATGGTCTCTGTATTTAGTTGGGAACTGCCTGTCTGGGTCAGAGGAAGCTTCAATCACCAGCTCCTCTCTCTCTCCCTCCTCAAGGGAGGAGTGACTCTTCTCTTCCTCAGAGGCTTGGTGCTCCTCTGAGGCACAGCCTCTGAAGCCTCCTCCTCCTCCTCCTCACTGGCTGGTCTGAGAGGAGCCTTTTTTCCCTTTTTCTTTCACATGGCTGAGGTCTCTTCCTCTTTGGAGAAGTGGGTGGACCATACCTCCTCAGAAGCTGCCCCTGACAAAGAGGGGAGCCCAGGGGCTTGTGTGGCTTCTTGGGCAGAGGGAGCTTGCCTTTGCCGGTGCCCTTGGAGTGACCCTTGTAGGAGAAGGGTTTCTTGGGCTTAGCAGGAGACCTCTTGCGCTCGTTGCACTTTAATTCCAGCAAGATCCCTCTAATAGACCTCTCTTCAGGCCCTTTGAGGTCCCAACAGGGGAGGGGTCCCAGGGGACCAGTAGCCGGAACCCCCTGGGGTACTGCTAAGCCTGCTCTGCGGGGGCCCCACGCCAGCTAGAGAGGGGACACCTGGATCTAAGCCTTCCTATCCCTTCCTATAGAAAAGGGATGAACAGGGAGAGAATTCCCTCCCTGGCACCTGGAGGCTACTCTAAATTTCCCAATCTTTTAATCTGCCTTGAAGATTCGTCCTGCGATGGAGGCAGCTTGCCTGCATCCTATCAGTGTGGAGGCAGACCAACAACTGGAGCTAGGGGCTAGATTCCCCACTGAGCATGCTCCAGGAAAAATCAGGAAGTCTGCCTCCTACTGGTAGTGGCGAGGATCTAACCCTACAGTTTTACTGGCCGTCTAGGAGAATCTCCTCCTGGGAGAAACACCTTTTCCATCAAATCATTTAGGAACAGGCCTAACATGCCAGGGCCTATTAATGTGTTCACAGTTAGCCACTTGCTGAAATTCTTTTGGTGAATTAGAACCTCATTCACTGCAAGACACATGTTCAAATTATGCATTTGCACGAGGCTTCTGATTTCATCATTTAGGAACATGAGTAACAATTTTATTTAAGAGAACATTATCCAAAATGTTTTCCTTAAAAACATCTTCAGTTTTAAACAAATCCAGAATGTTAATTTCACAAACATCTGTTACCTCTGTATGTACTTTATTTTAGCTTGATATTTTTATACTACGGGATTGGGCTTCAGTGAAAACACATGTTCCTATTTCTATCCACTACACACAATCAACAATGACAAGATAGGAATAGGCTTCTCTCCAGTGTCTGTACTTGGGCCCATTTTCTGTTCATTCCTAGCTAAACCAAAGTGCATGCTAAAATGGATGCAGAGATGAACTGCCCAAACTCGGCAGAGGGATGCATTTTCGACTCCTAGCTTGCTTTTAGTTATTGAAAACTGGTCACTTCCAGAGCCCCAAAGTTCCTTACAAAATGAGAGTTTCTGATGTCTTAGTCCTTGACCTGAATGGAAATCTGTGCATCACTTTTAAAAGATGAGCAAGGGAACTAAAATTCATAGCTCTACAGATACTCCTGCTAAAAGGTAAGAAATAAACATGTGGACTTCAAAGTCACTAAAGAAACGTGTAAGTGACAGCTTGCTCTGGTTCATCCTCCCTTTATCATGTGAACCACTAATACCCTTCTGAAGGCTAAGCTCTACCGGACAGCGGGTTCAGAAGGGCCTAACCTGCTTTGTTCTGTGCATTCATCTGACTTTCAGATGCTCCAAAAAGAGTTCAGTGTAACTTTAGAGTTTGCATACTTTCACCAACAGAAGCTGGCACAATAAGAGATCATCTGAATTATTTCTCTCACATCTTTGGGACCAACGCAGCAACCATGCTCCTTCTACAGAGTTCGCAATCAGCATTTTATTCGCTATGCTTTTGCAGCTGTAATAAATAGTGCAACTCGCACGGTAACCCATTTATCCTGAGTTGTGCTTGTGTGCCAGCTATCCCTATTTCTACTTACTTAACACACTGGTGTGTACTAGTTTGTGAAGAGTAAATAACATCATAGATGGCCGTCCAGCATCTTCCTGAAAGCCTCCAGTGATGGAGCCCCGACAACCTCCCTAGGTAACTCGTTTGGTTGCTGCACAGCTCTGACTCAGTTTTTTCTGATATCTAACTAAAATCTACTTTCCTGTAACTTGAGACAACTGTTTCTAGTCCTGCCCTCTGTAGCGATGTAGAACAACTTCACATCTTCTTGAGGGCAGTCCTTAAGATATTTGAAGACTGCGATCAGGTCTTCCCTTAGTCTTCACTTTGCTAGGCTAAACAGACCCAGTTCCTTCAACCTTTCCCCATAAGACTAGCTTTCCAGACACTATCATCTTTGTTGCCCTCTTCTGAACCTATTTCAATTTGTCAATGTCCTTCTTAAAATGAGGCACCCCAAACTAGGACACAAGACTCCAGATGAGGTCTGACCAGTGCCAAATAGAGTGGTATTATTACTTCTGCTGACTCAAACAATGCTTCTGTTAATGCAGCTGTGGCAGGGCACAGCCTAGTGGGGCTGAAGCCCCTTTAAGCAAGCAGTGAATGCCAGGCTGAAGGCT
Organism: Sphenodon punctatus; assembly: GCA_003113815.1. NCBI lineage: Eukaryota > Metazoa > Chordata > Lepidosauria > Sphenodontia > Sphenodontidae > Sphenodon > Sphenodon punctatus. The sequence goes on along the minus strand of QEPC01012679.1, from coordinate 12,399,576 downwards.
GGACTGCAACAGGGGTCTAAGGTCTACAGCGGGATAAGGGCGTGGCAAGGCCAGCCCTGTAGGAGTTGGTATAAGCCACACAGATGTAGAGTGGGATGACACCGGCCCGTTAAGGCTAAAGAGACAGAAGGTTAGCCACGCCCCCCTCTTGGTATATAAGAGGAGACAAACCCAGGAGGATTTAGTCAGAGGAGCTCTGCTGAGAGCTGGGCTACAACAGGAGCCTTATCCAGGGTCCTGAACCCATGCTGGGAAGTCTGCAAACTTAATAAATATTCCCTCCACTCCTTCTTCATCCAAGTCATTATAAAAGATGAACAGCACTGGACCCACAGAGCCCCGAGGGACACCAGTTGATACCTTCCTACAGTTTGATATGGAGCCATTGGTGATCACTCTTTGAATACACTTCATCAACTGGCAGTGGTGTTGTAGCATGGAATTTGCACACATTTATTGGCATGTTTGACTGTTTCAGTATATAATAAGTTTGCAGACATGTTACACAGAGAAGCCCAGGGAAAGAGGAGTCAAAGTTGTCTTGTATGTTAGAAGTTTACAATGGTTATCCCTAAGAAGCAAGATTTAACTATTAAGTAGACTACAGAATATAGATTAAAAACAAGTTGTAGCACTCATGCGACCTATGCAGGAAGAGGGTGGGCACTTCTTAAATTGTTCTACAAAATCTCATGACATGATTTTCTAGAGCAAAGGTTATTAATAGCCTTGTAACAGGGTGGCTGCTAAAAGTCAAAGCAGCCCCAATAGAAATGAGTTAAACTAGTAAGAAAGCTGCACGTAGGCTGCTAGCCCTTTAAGAAAGGCCCAGAGTAGGTGGCAGGAGGCGGACATTGCTGAGAAGTGGGCGTGGCCACCCTGCTATATAAGAGAGCTGAGGCAGCCAAGTCACTCTGTATTGGGCTCCAGCAGAGGAAGGAGCTCCAGGAGAAAGGTTGCTGCGAGGGCGACCAAGGTCAACAGCCTGCAAGTCGCCTCCCAAGGGAACAAGCCTCCAGCTCCTGGAACAACTCTGAACCAGCCAGCCTCTACAAAGATCCACACAGACATGGTGGGAGACCCAGGTGGTATCTTATTTAATCAATGGGACTTACAGGAGAGTCCGGGACTTTGTTGTTAAATCTTGCAAAAAGGAACAGAAATCTCCAGAGTCATGGGACTTGGCACAAAGACTTTAAGTTACCTCTGAACAAAGAAGGGATGGTTTATATCCCAGTTGGGAGAACTTTATGTTGTTTACTGTTTATGTTTTAGGGACCCGCCTTTTTGGGTTAAGCCCCGTCCCTGGAGGAACAGGCCCACCTAGAAGGGGAGAAAGAGGAGGTTGGGAGAGTGTTAAAGTCCCAGTCGGGGGTACTAGACTCCAAGGCAATTAAATTGATATTGATTGGCTGACTGCCCCATCAAGGGCATATAGAGTGTGTGCCACTAGGCACTATTTGCTGTTACCTCATTTGGGTTTGATTATTGTGAGCCCTGCAAGGGCTAGAAACTGGACGATTTGTGCGGGCGTGGTCAAGAGCTAATTCCCTAACTAGCGCCTCCAGGGCTGGACAGCCGACCCATCCACAAGCCTCCACTTCATTCTTTGAAGGAATGAGCTGTGGCCATTTTTTTAATAAAGTCTGCTCAATCCCAATGGTGGCACCCTGCCACTTCAGAGATCATACTTGCTCCCATCTTGCTTTCAAAATGGGAACTCTGCTCCACACAGCTACTGCAAAAATGCACAGTTGTTTTCTTGTGGCCTCAAGGCTATGTCCATAAATAACTATTTTCACTTGATGAGGCATTAACTAGTGCAGAGTAGGAGAGAAGAACTCCAGCACATCACGCCACCTGATTCTCCTCACTTGGGCACTACTGGGATTACAGCCGTCAGAGACTGGAGAGCTGTGTCCAACTACCATCCTTGGAACACAGACAGTGAAAGAATCGTAAGCTGATGATATTCCTCTTACCTAGCATGAAACCAGTCCTCTAACTTCAGCACACTCGGAACTTCATTAGCATCCTTATTTCTGTATGTGAGGAGACCAGAGAGAGAGAGATGGTTTAGAGAACAGAAAATAATGTTTAAACATAGATTTTTCTGGCCTAGTTACTCCCACCAGGAATATCCTAATTGACACTTCCTCCCCAGTGAGCTGAGCATGCCATGGTATCAGTGATCTCTGGTCACTTGTGCTTTTCCTGTTGGGTGGGAAGGTTTTCTCCCCTTCTAATCTTGTCAGTGCAAATTCAGTTTACTCAAAAGAGAGTAGTAACGATGCAAGAAAAGTAGCCACAGCAGCGAATTGGCTAGTCAAGGCAGGGCCAAGTAAACTGTTCTGGGGCAAGGGAAAGCTACAGGAGATGGAGTTGTCAGGGCAGTGACAGCTCATTCTCCCCCTCCGGCCTGACCACCGCCCCAATGGTTCTATTAGAACTATCAGTGGCTTTTGATACTGTTAACCATGAGTTGTTGGTGGCATGCCTGCGGGACCTGGTGGGGGTGCAATGGCTCCATTCCTACCTCGCAGAGAGATCTCAGCGGGTGGGGACTGTACTATATCCCCTGGTGGCTTCCTGCGTGGAGTCCTGCAGGCTTCTATTTTGTCCCCTTTCTTGTTTAATGTGTATATGAAGCCACACATGGAGGTCGTGTGCAGCTGGGGGGGGTTTGTTGCCATCAATACACTGATAACACCCAGCTGTATTTGTCATTTTCATTTGACTCAGGCCCTGCTGTCTCGCTGCTCGGCTGTTGTGGGGATGAGGTAGAGCCTACTGAATCTCAATCCCAATAAGACAGACGTGATGTTAGTAGGCGGGACCAGTAATCTGGGTGAAGAGGTTTCCCCCATTATCGGGGATGTTTGTCCTCCTTTGGTTCCATCTGTGCGGAGCCTAGGAGCGCTCCTGGATTCACAGCTACACCTGGACTCTCAGGTGTTGGCTGTGGCCAGGGGCGCCTTTCACCAATTACATCTGGTGAAGAGGCTCTGCCCATGTGTCTCGGACTCTGATCTTGCCCCTATCATCCATGCGTTTGTCACCTTGAGGCTCGACTATTGCAATGCGCTCTTTGTGGGGCTGCCCCCGGTGATGGTTCAGAAGCTGCAGCTAATGCAGAACGTGGTGGCCCGACTCCTTACTGAGACAGGCCACAGGGAGCACATAACACCTGTGCTCCAAGTACTGCACTGGCTGCCTATTGTCTTCCGAGCCCAATCCAAGGTGCTGGTACCAACCTTTAAAGCCCTTCACGGCCCAGGCCCACCTATCTGAGTGATTGCCTCACCCCCTGGACGGCCGCTGCGGTTGTCCAGGGGTGCCCTCCTGGAAGTCCCGTGTTACTGGTGAGTTGACTGCGACTGTGTCATCGCTCTGGAATTCCCTCCCAGTGGAGGTTCACCTCAGTCTGAACCTTCTTGCCTTCCGACAAAATTGCAAGACCTGGCTCTTCCACCAGGCGTTTGGCAGGGGAGGGGGAGATGAGTTAGGTGGGCTGGGGGAGGGTATTTTTATGCACAGCCAGAGTTTTTAGTCTAGTTTTATATTTATAGTGTATACAGTCGGAGGTTTTCAGGTTTAGTTTTATATTGTTATTATTATAGATTTATATTATATTGTGGTTGCTGCTTTATTTTTTGAATTTGTAAGATGCCCCGAGTCTTTTTTGTGAGAAGAGCAGGTTAAAAATGGGAAAAATACATCAAATAAATAAATAATACACTCCTTGGACCAGAGGTGAGGCAAGAAACGTGGGGTGGTGGCAGATCTCTGGTATCAGGGTGGGGGGGCCCCAGCCTGCATTCAGGATTGTCTGTGCTTTGAGGAGGCCCTTCCACACTGGCAACAGCCAGTTCTGCATCGGGCAGAAGGGACTCTCTGAAACCCTGCTCCCCACTAGCACAAGCAGGGGAGGAAGAGGAGGGTTCATCTCTCCCTCTCCCCCCCCCCCCCATGGTAGACCCCTGCCACTCTGTTTCTGTCCCTAAGTCGCCCACTTGAACTCTGTCCCAAGGAGCCTATCCGGGATGGCGTGGCCTGGGGGCGGGGGAGACCATATGTCACTGCCAAGACAGCTCCATACACACACTGACAGCTGCACCTCCTCTGGGGTTTTTCCCTTGCCACAGAATTCCTTATTGGCTCTTATGGCCAGTGTGTGGATTGGAGCCTCTGTTCCCCTGGAGGTCCGTTGGAGACCGAGCCTGGAAATTGTCCAGATGCAGTGCAAAATTTTTATTTTTTGCAAAGCCTTTGGAAGGCGGGGCTTAGGAGGAGGTGGGAGGATTTAGGGGTATTTTTAAAGTGAGGTTTTAAAATGTATTTATTAAAAAAATTAATATCCCACCCACTCCTGCCAAGGCAGCTCAGGGAGGCGTACAATAAAAAAACAACAATATAAAATATATAATATAAACACAAAATTCAATAAAAACAAAAAATCTTCCCTACGTGTCATCGTACCCCCACAACCCAACACCACCCCTCCCCCTACCAGTCTCCCTCACCAAATGCCTGGCGGAACGACCCGATTTTACATTGATGCCTGAAGGAGGGAAGATCCTGGGCCGAATGAGCCTCCGCTAGGGGCGAGTTCCACATCTGAGGCGCGGTGACTGAGAACATCCTCTCCAATGTGGCCCCTGACCGAACATGGGGAACCTCCAAAAGGGCATCCCCGACTGACTGCAGCAGTCATTCCAGAACCTGGGGAGTGAGGCAGTTGTCATGGGGACAACACACCCATTTGGGGGAGACAACGCACCCATTTGGGGGGAATATGTGTAAAGTAATATAAAGTGTTAACAGATTGTAAGCTCAGTGGGAGCAGAATGCTGAAACCAGTTGCCAGAGTGGGGGAAGAGATTCCCTTTTTTATCGCAAGTGGGCAGTTGGTTGCCAAACAACGGCCAGGTCACCCTGCCACCTTGATAACAATGACAATGGCCAGGAGACGCAGGAAGCGACCTGAGGCCTCCAGCGAGGAAGAAGAAGGAAGTTCTTCTTCAAGAATTAACTCTCTTCCATTTTGGATCAACAAGTTAACAGCTCAGGAGAGGAGCTGCTGCAAGATTGCAAACTATGGACTAAAGACTTGGCTATGAACTAAGATTTGAACCCGGTCTTCAACTTCCAGACCGAGACAACAACTGATGAACCCGTATTGTACATCTTAGGGTAAGAGACAGTCAGGGGATATCAGTGGATTTAGAATGCATGTACTTTGTGTTTGGATTTATTGACTTGCACTATCTGATCAAAAGCCTTATACTTGTATGTACTCAATATATGTTGTATAATCAAACCTAGTGTGCTTGTCTGTATTTGGCCTTGGGGGAATTCACTTGGGGGTACTCCTATCTAGGTGAGAGCCTAGACGAACCCTTTTCATATAAGACAACCCCACTGCAAAGTCTTCCAAGTTACAGGTGGCCAGAGAACGTTCTCTGCGTTACAGCTGGGCGGGAAGATCAAGGGGAGGCTTGGCTAGGGGTGTAGACCTCTGAAAGCTCCCCGATTGCAGTGAAGGTTTTCTGATCACATGGGGACCCACGCGGACACAGGTAACTGGGTTGCGGATGGCCTGGTGGGCAAACGGGGGGACAGCCTCTAAACGAAGAGAGGGCCCCAACACCAAACCCCGGTGACAGCAGTCATGCACGTAAGTGGGGCCCAGACTGTATTGGGCTTTATAGGTAAGTAGGTACCAACACCTTGACTCGGGCCTGGAAGACTATAGGCAGCCAGTGCAGTGAACGGGTGAAATGTGCTCCCAGCAGCCCATCCCCATAAGGAGGCGGGCTGCTGCATTCTGCATGAGCTGCAGTCTCGGGACTATCACCTTGGGTAGCCCCACATACAGCACGTTACAGTAATTAAGCCTTCAGGTGATGACGGCATGGATGATGGTGGCAAGGTCAAAGTGAGATATACGGCCAGAGTTGGACAACGCACTCCAAGTCCTCTCACGACCTTGCCCAAAGATTGCATATACACACTGAACCAGGGGGGGCGGCGCAGAATGGAACCCTGCGGGACGTCACACAAGAGATCCTGGGGAGATGATGTACAGTTACCCAGAACCACATGAGGAGTTCTTCCAGTCAGGAATGAGCGGACCCATTCAAGAACAATCCCACCCACCCCAGCATGATCCTGTAGATGAGTTACCAACATCTTATGGTCAACAGTATCTAAAGCAGCTGATAAGTCTAACAGGACCAAAATGGTCAACTCTCCCAGATCTAGAGCACAGCGCAGGTTATCGACTAAGGCCACAAGCGCAGTCCCGGTGCCATAGCCTGGATGAAAGCCAGACTGTGAGGGATCCAGAAAACCGACCCAGTCAAGATGGTCCTGGAGTTGCTGAGCCACCACCCACTCAATAAGCTTCCCTAAAAAGAGATGGTTAGAGACCGGTCAGTAGCTGGCACAGGCATCAGCATCAAGGGATGGGTTTTTGAGCAAGGGTTGTACCACAGCCTCTTTAAGAGACCCTGGGACCCTGCCCTCCTCAACGGAGAGGTTGACCACCTGTGCTAGCACCAACCCCAACGTCTCTTTGGCGGCCTTCAATCAATCCATTTATTTACTGTGGCATGACCATAGGTCTTTGCCATACAGACAACATACAAAAACAGAAAACATAGGATCTTGATACAAAATAAAATTAATCAATAGCCACCATCATATAATAGTACAAAAATATTAGAGCAGCTGCCATAGACTGGCCTTGTCCAAATTAACCATATCAGTAATAAGCATATCAGTAAAGAGCATGTCGCTGCTATCCAATATCTTGCAGCGGATATACAGTCCTGGAGGAGGGAATTGCTATAAGGTACTTTAAATAGATAAATAAATTTTGCTGTTTAGCCGAGGCCGTAAGGAGGGTAAAATAAGTAAACAAATAAAAGCAAAACGGAATGGAGAAGCCATTTACAGAAAAATAAAATATTCGCAGCATAAAATAACAGCAATCAATAGCTGGGCAAAACCCCTCCCCTAACACAACACTCTGGGTTAACTGGGCATTTGGGGGGATACCAAGATTGTCTGCCTGATCTGGATAACCACCCAGCAATAATTGGCCACTGCCCTGGACAGTGCAGAACTGATAGGATTAAGAAGGCTCTGTGAACCACTCCTGGGGGTCCCTGGTGGCCGTAACCAGCCAGAACAGGCAAGGATCTAATTCACAAGTTGTGGCCCTAACAGCCCCCAGGACGTCTTCCGCATCAGCAGGGGTCACGGACTGAAACTGATCCCATAAAACAGGACAAGCCAGAGCATTCATAGCCTCTGGGTCCACAACTGTAGCGGGGAAGTCATGGTGAATGCAAGTGATTTTTTCCATGAAGAAATCAATAAGCCTATCACAGCAGGCCTGGGAAATCTCCATTTCCAGGTGGACAGAGGCTGGACTGAGCAGCCCCTTCACCACTGTTAAAACCAGTGCTCCCATAGTTTTCATTTTGACATCTCACCTATATCTGTCCTATTTTAGATAAGCTGTGCTTTGATCTCAGTGTGAACCCAGCAGGCTCTGGCCATGAGAGTCCTGGGCTGATTGAGGGGGGATCGCTATACAATGCAGGCCCATTTCATCAGAATGATAATTAGCATCAACCTGGGTTGAGCAACCCACCCTGTATTGTTGAGTGGGGCAGCGTCAGGAAGGACATGTCCCAATGCACCTGGAGAAGGGTGGTCTAATCAGGCAGTGATCTGGACGACTGCACAGCCTGAGCCTAAATCAATCAGGGATGGGAGCGAGCAGGAACTCTATCTTGGCAAGTCTGGCCTGAGTGAGTCACGCAGGAGGCACCTCTTATGCCACTTTCAGACCTCCCACCCCCACACGCATATTCTGGCTGCAGGAGGGCATGCACATGTCAGAATAGGAGCGGGGTTCGGCCAGTCTGAAAGTCCTCCCCCCCCCCACTCCCCAGTGGCTTTGCCAGCGCAAACATGCAGAGATACAGAGCAGGATTTCCTGCTCTGTATTGCTGCAGGTGTTTGCTGGCAAAGCCATGCAGGAAGGGCTTTCAGACCGGCCAAACCCCGCTCCTATCCTGGCGTGCGCGCTCCCTCCTGCAGCCAGAATATGCACGGAGGAGAAGGTCTGAAAGTGGCCTAAGTGGTGAGTGTCTGGACTGTAAAGTCCTGTCGCCTGACCACTGAGTGGGCTTTAGGAAGGAAAAGCCCCAGGAGGTGTTTGGCTTCCCGGGAGGGGCATTGAGCAAGTCTTGTACAGACAGGCCCGCTATTTTGCCAAGTCCTGGCTGAGTGACCATGTGCCAGATCTCTGGATCCACTTGTCCGACCACTGAGCGAGGATCCTGGGGAACAGCATAAGGAAACTCCCAGCTGTCACTCGTTTCCGCCTGTCAGAGCTGCTGCACGGGGATACGGCTGGGCGGGGGGCAGCGCACCGGGGCCGCACGGCTTGTTGCGTGGTCACTTCCCCGACTGGCGCACAGCTCAGTGCCCTGCCCCCAGCGATGGACACCACGGTGGCCCCAGAGATCCCGGCGCAGTCACAGGGTGCTAAGGCAACCCCAGGAGAAGTGGTTGAACTCTCCCCCCACCCCACGTCAGCAGCTGAGGCGTGTCTGCTGGCGGTGCAACGTTCCGCGCAGCTGCAGGCACACAATGGAGTGGAGCAGTAGGTTTAAAACCCCAGCGCTGCGAGGCACAGAGCGGCGGTAATCAGAGGATGAGAAGCTAAGTTGATTCTTGTTGTTTTTAAGTGATTTTGGCCTAAGTGTTACCGTGGTGTGAGTGAGTGCAACCTTGTGTTTTCCCTGCAGTACTTGAGTGTCTGTGTGTGTGGAGTGAAAGCGGAGTGTGAGCCCTTCCCCCTTCCTGGGTTGTGTTCTCCCTTCCCCGCTGGTCTGAGAGCCCTATCCCTTCCTCCCCACCCCACCCCCGTCCCCTTTCCCTGCAAGTCTTTCCTCCCTTCACGGAGCTTCCCTTCCCTTATGGACTGTAGTGTATTGTGAAGGTTCTGAGTGTTGGGGGATAGTCTCCTGTGGAATCTTCTCAGTGCCCAATGATGATAGTGGCCTGATCTCTTGAGGATCTGAGGGCCTCCACACTATCCTGACGAGCATTCTTCACACGGATCTCCTTGCTGAGTGGGACCAGGTGGTGTCCACCCGTGTGGGTGTACTTGCCATGTGTTTTGGGTCTCCCCTATCCCATTGTTCCCCCCCTCCCCATGACACCACCCGTCTGCCTCACAGTGACATGATTAGGCTCCCTCGCAACCCTGGCCAAGGCATCCCCAAGTGTGTGTGTTGGGCTTGAGTGGCTGAGCCCACAGACTCCTTCCCGTCTCAGATCACTGCTTCTCCAGTCCCCCCCCACCCCCCGAAGGCTTGTCACCAGGGAGGCTGCCGTGGTGCTACTGTACTGTCTGACTTGGAAAAGGGGCTATAAGGACCCATTCCTTTGCCCTCCCTCAGAGCAGTACATTTTTGGTAAGATAAAGCGCCATATCTTTCAGCAGCGGTGCCACCCCTAGGGCGAATGGGACAATGACCCTCCTGGCCCCCCACGTGCCCAGTAACTAAGGTAGGTACAGTAAACTTACGTTTCCGTCCTGTCCCCAACTCCCCGGTGATGGCCACACATTCAGAGCACTGGCGTGGCTGTTTCAAGCCGCTCTGAACTTTGTTTTGAGCAGTGCGCAAGTGAGCTCCTAGGCTCTGCGCATGCACAAACTGGGGGTGGGGTCAGATTTTCAGGGAGCTGGCTGGGAGTGGTCTGGAGAGCCAAAGGCTCTCATTGACTGATTACTTTAGGGGTAGGGGGGAGCCAGAGTGAGCGTCGTGGAGACCTGTAAGGGTCAAGACTTCACAGAACACACGCTAGGCAGCTAGGGAGCGCTGTCCAGTGTGCGTTCATAGGAAAGAGAAACGCGTTGCCAGGATCGCTGGGGTCTTTCATGGAGCTCTATGGAGAGGCAACCGGCAGTACAGTGTGCGTGTGCGTGCATGCTATTGGCCAGTGGAACTGCCGGGGGGGGGGAGAGAATGGAGAGTGCGTGTGGCTTTTTGTGTTACTTTTATTTAGTGTCTCTGAGCATGGGCTTTTTCTCTGTCACATGGTGTAAGGACAGAGACCAGAGCATATATAAAGGTGACTCCACCAGGTGCCATTTTATCTCTCTTTCAGTTTGAGAGAGAGAGAGAGAGAGAGAGAGGTGTGTGTGTTTGCATTTGGCCAGCTGGCTGGTGGTCACATTGAATCTTTTTCATTCAGGATCGTGGTTAGATTATATTTATTTATATAGATAATATTTCATTAAGAAGCAAGTTAGGTAGTGCCAAGTCAGACCAAGGGTCCATCATCAAGCCCAGTATCCTATCCTCCAGTGGGGTGAGTACATTGGGGACACAGATGGGGCTTGGCCTTGGCTTTTTGGGGGGCCCCCAGGGGACTTGTCTTGGGAGGAGGGGGGACGTTCTAATAAATAGTGATTATTATGGGATAATATCACATATGGTTATTACATACAGACTGGTTCTGCCCTTTTAGTATATTTTTTGTATTTTAGGATATTTTAAATTGTGAGTAATAGTATGTTTTAATTATGAATTGTAATTGTTGATTGTGTGTGCTGTAAGCCGCCCCGAGCTGCTCTGTAAGCAGGAGGGTGCTGGATAAAATTGAAATAAATAAATAAATAAATA
>QEPC01012679.1:12359254-12388761 GCA_003113815.1 Sphenodon punctatus | reverse complement strand
ACTTGGGGAGTCTGGCTGGGCAATGGGGTAGGGGAGTGGAGGGAGGGGTGGAGTGGGGCGCATTGGGGGAGTGGGGGGAACTCAGTCTTGCTAGGCAATGGAGTATGGGTAGGGTTGCCATAGATGTACATTTTTAGAGGGCACTTATGAGATATGCATGTTGCAGGGTTGTATTGCAACCAATGCAGCCCTGCAACCTGTATATCTCATAAGTGCCCTCTAAAAATGTGCATCTATGGCAACCCTAAGTGGGGGGAGTGGGTGCACTAAGACATGGGGGAGGGGAGGGGTGACATGGGGAGTCTGGCTGGGCAATGGGGCTGGGCGTGGACTGGGAGTGACACATGGGGAGGGGGATGCAACAGATATGAAGTGAACCATGTTTTGGGGGACAAGTGGAACTCCTCGCTGCCGCTTTTGTGGTGTGTTGAGGATAAGATGGTTGGCTTAAGAAGATATGGTTTCAGTGGTTTGCTTTTGCTTATTGTGTGTTTGCCGGTGCACTGCTGGTTTCCCCCCTCCTCCCTCAAGCACATGCAAAGGCCGTGGCCATTTTCTGGGGTCCCACTGGCCATGACTACTCTCTTAGTTAAAATTGGTCCCTTTCCTCTTTTACACATAAATTGTTTGCTTTCTGTTTTCTGGGTGGGGTACCTAGGGGCTTGGATGGAGGAAGGATTTCCAATCCAATTTCTGTTGGAATGTTACTTGCATTTTAAAATGACCTGGGCCCTGCTTACCTGCGGAACCGCCTCACTCCCCATGTGCCTATGCAACCCTTGAGAACGTCCATGGGAGCCTTTTTGAAGGTTCCCGGGCGAGGCGGGTGGCCACTGATGTTAGATCTTTTTCGGTGGCCGCCCCTGTGCTGTGGAATTCGCTCCCGGAAGAGGCTCAGTTGGCTCCCACTCTCCTGCTGTTTTGGCGTGTATGTAAGACTTGGCTGTTCCATCAGGCTTTTGGCAAGGGGTGGGGTTTCCCCACGTTGAATTGTATTTTTAAATTTTTATTTTTAATTTTTTTTTTTACTGAGTGTTGTTCGCTGCCACGGGCTGCCCTATGGGCAGGAAGGGTGGGATATAAATTTTAAATACATTTTTAAAATAAAAAGACCCTGCCCTTTGCAGTTTGGTGGGATGTTGTGAGTAGAGACAAAATGGCCTCCGCCTCTCTAGTAGAGAGGCCATTTTGTGAATTTGTGGGTCTACTGGTTGTGGCTACTCTTTTTTTAAATGGTCCTCCCTTCGCTATTTTACTGCTGCTGGAAGGTGGTTTGCTTGCAATGCAGGTCAGCAATAGGCAAACTTTTTTAAAAAGGCATGTGTGCTTGGACAGGCATTTGGCTGCCAGGGATAGGGTGTAGCTACTAGGAATGCTGGTCTGGATGGGCCTGGTTTGCTTGCAGTGCAGCCCTGAAATGGGCCAGACTTTTAAACAAGGGCCTGTGTGCTTGGACAGTTGTTTGGCTGCCAGGTATCTTGGTTAAAATGCTCCCTGTCTTTGCTGTTTTCCACCTAAAATGTCTGCTTTCTGTCTTTCGGGTGGAGGGACCTAGGAGCTTGGCTGGAAGGAAGGGTTTCCAGTGCAATCTTTGCTGGAATGTTCCTTGCATTAATGGCCCCGCTTTTTACAGTTTGGTGGGATATTGTGGCCATGCCACATGTTGGGTCAGTTCACTAATGGCTAGTCTAATGGCCTGCCTGGCTGCAGCAGATGCTGCCTTTTACACTGCAACAGAACTGTGTAGCATAATTGGGGGTCTGTGGGAGAAGTGGAACTCTATGCTGCTGCTTTTGTGCTGCATGTGTATCATACACAGTGTAATAACAATGTGCCCTTCTGCTCCACTTGGCACTGTGCGCTGCGGTGAATTTGCTGTGGCCCTGGGGTTATTTGTGTATTGAATATATTTATGTTGCTGCATATGAGAGGGCTCTCACCACAGGGCTCTCCTTGCGCACCACAGGGCTCTCCTTGCGCACTGCATGATAGGGGTACAGGAGGGAGGGGGCCAAAGGGCATACCAAATTAGTACAGTAACACCTGCAATTCTGTACCATTTCTCTGCATTACCTTGGAATTGGAGAACAGACCCCTGTGTCCATATCTCTTGCCTGTGCTACTCTTGCGGATTGAACTGTCATTGTGTATGCATCCTCATCCAAAGTATGGCAGAAGTTATCTGGATCATTGGCGATTCCTACATTCGCTGCTTGGATCAGTTTGTCTATGAAGAGGGACTTAGCTTTTCCTCAGATAACCAGAATTATGACATCTGGTGGTTCGGAAGAGGAGGCATGAGATCGTTCCAATGTTGGATAGGATTCAGAGGAGACGTGATGTTCCACCTCCAATGGGAATCGTGATCTACTGGAGTGGAAATTATGTGGGCAACCTCACTGGTCTAGCGTTGGTGAGTTCCATGAGACGTGACCTGCGCCATATCATCCACTCCTTTCCAAGGAGCAACATCTTAGTGTCTGATTTAATTGAAAGAGCAGTCAGTAGAAATGCAAGGCCAAGCCCGACTGATTCTGGTGCACTTCGTCGGTTTAGAAAATCGATGAGAAATGTGAACAGACTAATGGATGCTTTTCTGCGTCATCAAAGGAGGGCTACTACAATCTGGCATAGGTTCTGAAGACATCAGCTATCCCTGTATGATGTAGATGCAGTGAATCTATCAAGAGTGGGACAGGTACGTTTCTTTCAAGCGCTCCGAGAAAGCGTTCGTCAACACATTTGAAGACTTTAACACTGTATAAATACTATGTAAGTTAATGGAGCTTCTAATTGGTTGTCTCTGGTGGTTTCTTCTTGTTCCCAGAAAGACCAAGTTTAGGATAAATATTAAATTTAAAAAATTGTTTCTAAATAAAGTATTACATAAATTGGGTTTTTTTACTGTCAGTTAATTTTGCATGGGACAGTGGATTACAAAAAATGGATCGCTTTGCATATATGAAATTATTAAGTATTATTATACGCATTTATATAGCGCCAGCGATGTACCTGGCACTTTACAAAGAATAAGAGACACACAATTCCTGCCCGGGAGCTTACAATCTAATAATTATTTATTTATTTTTGTTTACACATAAGACATCACTTTAAGGTAAGGAACAAAAGGCAAGGTTGGTGGGAATGTTAATATCTTTGTGAGTGCTGCCAGTGCCAAATCCTCATTTTTCTTTTCTTTTTTTCAGAGCCTACACTTGAAAATGAATACTGTGGATGCTCTTATCGCGAACCCATTCACCACGCTGACTTATGAAGAGAAACTGCAGATAAAAGAAATCGGACCTCACCGTCCAGAACTGCAAATAGAACACGCTGCACAGGACAGAGAGAAAGGCTATACACGCAGGTTCCACACATCCTGGTACGAGAAGTTCTGGTGGTTACACGGCAGTGTTTCCAAGAAGTCGTTCTGTTTTCCTTGCCTGATGTTTGGTGGTGACACAGCATGGACAAAGACGGGAGTCAAGGACATTAAGCACCTGTCTGAGAAGGCAAAGCAGCACGATTCTTGTAAAAGCCACCTTGACAATTGCCTAAACCGGTCACAGTTGGGAAAAACAAACATCACAGAGACTCAATGAAGGCTACCATGTGTATGTAAGGAAGCATAATGAGGACGTGGATCAAAATCGATACATTCTGTACAGAATAATTGACTGCATAAAGTTCTGTGGTGCCTTTGAATTGGCGCTGCATGGACATGATGAAAGCGAGGGATGTGTCAATCCAGGGGTTTTTAGATGTGCAATAGATTTACTTGCCACAGCTGACAGTACACTACAGCAACATTTGAAGACTGCAACTGTCTTCAAGAGGACTTCAAAAACCGTGAACAAATTCCTGGACTGCATGCTGGAAATTGCTTGTGACCACATAATTAATGAAATTAAAAATGCAGATTTTGTGGTTATCGAAGCTGATGACACCACTGATGTCTCAACCGTATGCCAGTCTGTCATGATTTTCCGCTACATCAATGGCAGGAATTCAACCATGGAACGTTTTTTCAGCTTCACACACTTGACAGACTCCCGTGCAGAAACAATCACTGACTCCTTGCTTGAAAAACTCAATGCTGCTCTCCCAAGGGACTCTGACAAACAGAAACTCATAGCTCAGAGCTATACTGGAGTGAGAGTGATGCGTGGAGAACATGGTGGAGTCCAGAGGAAGATAAGGGATGTATACCCAAACGCACACTTCGTTCACTGTTTTGCCCATCAGCTGAACCTTATTATGCAGCAAGCCGTATCCCAAGACAGACAAGTAAGGATTTTCTTTCAAAGTCTGTCTGGTATTCCTGCTTCCTTCAGTTCGTCTCCAAAAAGGACTGAAGTTCTGAATGCGGTGGTGAAGAGAAGGCTCCCCAAAGTAGCTAAAACTCGTTGGAACTTCAGTGTGCGGACAGTCGATGTCATCCATGAGCACAGAGAGGATCTGGTTGAGTGCTTTGAACAAATACAATAGACAGTTGTGATGCCAAGACTGGTATTGAGGCCAGGTCATACATGATCATGTTGGAATCTGATTGTGAGTTCCTCTACTTCTTGTCCTTGTTCCACAGAATCATGCCGCACGTGGACATACTTTACAAGGAGCTCAAAAAAACCCCATTGACTCTGTAGGTATTCAACGATATACTATTGACTTTATAAGAGCCATCAATAAAATGAGTGACTCCATTGGAACCCTGCGCTCAGAGCTGCCGGAGAACGCTCGGAAGGGCAGAAGTGCATCTAGCATGGACACACTAGAGCAGATCGCTGTGGAAGTGTGTGATATTATAATCTCTCATGCACCTGACAGATTTCAATTCACGAAACATCTAGAGAGAGCAGATCGCTGTGGAAGTGTGTGATATTATAATCTCTCATGCACGTGACAGATTTCAATTCACGAAATATCTAGAGAACACAACTTTGGTACAGGGGACTTTGTTTCAAAGGCACAGTGAACGCTTTCCCATCCAAGCATTTAATGCGACAACGGAAGCCTACCTATTGCTGGAGAGAGACCGACTGAGGAGTGAGCTTGGGACTTTGTATGACAGGTCAGAATTCAGTTCCACCAAAGATGCCTCTGCACTACTTGCTGTGTTGACCGAGGACAACTTACACAAATCTTTTTCAGAGGTGATTAAACTATGGAAGATAGTGATGACAATGCCTCTCACAACTGTTGAAGCGTAACAAAGCTTCTCAGGTCTAAAAAGAATTAAAACCTTTTTGAGTACCACCATGACAGAGGACCATCTGAATGGTCTAGCAATGCTGTCTATTGAGCAAGCCATGGTCAGGGAAATTCTGGACTTCAACTACAAAACAATAGATCTGTTTGCACAACGCAAGGAACACCGAGCAAATTTCCATTACAGGAAGATGATCCATTTTAGACAAAGACCAGTACAATGAGAAGACCTGTTTTGCATCCATCCAGCTCCAGCCTGCATGGTCTTTGTCTTTAAAGGGAGACCCATGCCAATATGGACACTGCACCCAAGTAAACAGGTGATGATCTGCACTCTCCATTGCATGAAGACTAGAAGGAGGGGAGACCACAAAATAAGACAACCTGTTCTGGAACCCTTCAGTTCCAGCCTGGCCTCAGTTACGTTACAGGGAGACTGATGCCAACATGTAGACTGGACCACGCAAACAAGAAAAGAAGGCACTGCTACAGAACTGACAACACAGAAGGTGGAGGAGACCACAGATGCTGCTGCTTGCTTCGGTGAGTGTGACGAGAACAGCCTGCTCCCCAGGCTTTGAGGACAGAGCACAAAGAGGAAGACCAATGGTGCTGCCAAACCACCACCATGAATAAACCCAGCAACCAAAGGGCACCACGTGATGGCGACAACACATAAGGCGGAGGGAGGCGTTTCTGGCAGCTGCAAGTGTGAGGATGTGAGCCAGCAGAGGACATCCCACATTTAAGATAAGTATGGTTCCTTCTTAAGTAAGTTTAAAAAAAAGTTGAGTTAAAAAGTTATGCCTTAAGTTAAACAGTTGTAAGTTAGTTATTAAGAGTAAACGGGTTTTATATTTTAAACCCGCCCCTGCCCCCAAGAAGAGGTACAGAGGGCATTCATTAGGAGGGTGGAACCTCTTCTTGGGAGCAGGGGCGGGCCCACGGCCGTGGAACACCCTAAAGTCTTAGGGTACCCCCAGCAACTCATGTGGGCTCCAGAACTCCAGCCCTAGAGGCCTCCACACCAACTGCCCACCACCACCACCACCACTGTGCCTCCAGATGCAGTGTTTGACTTTAGGAGTTACTGGGCTTCTATAGGTCCAATGAAGCCTGACGTCACACTGTGTCTGGAGGCCTCAAGACGACCAGCTGTGGGACCTGAACAGCGAATGGTCTCAACAGCGATATCCTCCCACCCCTGTGTCTCTTGACACAGTGGGACCTCACACTCCAGTGGGCTTCTTTAGGCCAACAAGTGCAAAGGTTCCACTCTATCGGAGGCCTCCAAAACACCAGCAGTGGGACCTCCACAGTGACAAAGCTCCACAGCAACATAATGCAATTTTCCACCCACCACTACGCCTCCAGACACGTTGCGACCTCAGTCTACAGTTGGGTTCTGTGGATGCATATTGCCTTCAAGACACATTAGGACTTCAGTGGGGGGTTCTTGATGCCCAATGGAGACTTAAGTCCTATTCTGACCGGGTACTGGGAGCCTACCCTAGAAATCTACAGGCAGCCAAGGAGAGCATGGAAATGAAGAGTTCTGGATAATGGTAAATGATGGCATGGGGACTGGGCGGGTCTTGGACCTCTTCTTTGGGGGAAGAGGTCCACAAAGAAGCAAAATTAAAAATGTCATTCAAAATGCAAATATCGAAAGTAATTTGCTTCTTTTTTCTATCCAGTTTGTCTGAGATCTGGCATGATTCCACACTGCTTTCCTTGTGAACAGAGGAGAAAGTAGGTAGGAGCGCGGCAGAAGAGAAGGCTGCAGACAACAAGGAAACCCTTTCCCCCTGTCCCACAGTGAACCCATCTCTTCCTCTTCTCGTGCTCCAAAACCCAAACCCTTTTCCTCCTACTTCTCTCTGTCCTGTCCTCCTCTTCCCTTTCATTCTCTTCTGATTCAGCTTGTCACAGGACAGGGAGCCTCCCAAGTTCTCCAAGCCAGAAGGAAGGCTTGTCCCAAAGCCTACACCTTCAGAAGACTACAGGTGGCCAAGGATGCCATGAAAATCAAGGATTTGAGGGTTCAGGATAAAAGTAGGCGATAGCAACGTGATCTATTTTTTTAACCTACTATGGTTAATTTGGACCTGGTGGGAAAGAGAGTGGACGGGACCGTGGTAAGAGGGTTCTGTATCCCCGGGTGGCAGTGCTTCACGCAGCAGCAAGGAGCTCCCAGCATTAACTAACGTAATGTCCATCGGTGGCAGGTTGAACCCGCCCACTGCCCACCAGCCTCCAAACCCACCAGCCGCCACTGTCTTTCTCTCCCCCTTCCTTTGAATCTCCCGCTGTTTGGTGCTGTGGCACAGACAAACGCCTCATTCTCTCTTTCTGGCTCTAAGTTAGGAACTTCCTCTGGAAGTCAACCCATGCTGCATCTCATTGATTTGAGTGTCTCACTGCTTGATTATTGCCAACTAACACCATGTCGCTTTTATGTACCCCCTTTTCATCCGCACAATAAATTGAAAACTCTGTTTTGCACCCTAAGATGTCTCTCCTCCCTTTTTAATTCCTGGGATGACGCCTCCAACTTACACTCAAAAGATCCCAACTTCCCGAGAATAGAGCTAGGACACTGCAAACATGTGTTGCCCGCCTTGGGTAAGACTACCCAGAAGAGCTCCGCCAGGCGAGATTTCACGGACACTATGATGGCAGCAAAGACCTATTTCTTTGCTGCTCACGCAGCCACTGCATAAACGGGGGTTTATTGTGTTTTTATTATGTATATTTTTATCATTTAAGCTGCCCTGAGCCTCAGGGGAAGGAGAGGCAGAAATCTGAATAAATAAATAAATAAAGTAGATGGCTAACTCCTTCCAAGAGTGCCACCGCTGTTCCACGGAGCTTGGTTCCACTGAACAACGGGGGACGATCAAGCTAGAATGGACGTCACACAGTCGCAGGGGGTTAGGCCACCTCTTTCATCTCTTTCCTTTTGCTCCTGGGAAAAAGTAGACACATGGGGGATGCAGGGTCTGGTTCTTAAAACACCACGATTTGGTTGTGCAAGTTAGCCACATATTACAATAGGTTTCTGGAAATTTCACTGCAATTCCTCATGACTAAGCCATGGTAGGGACCTGTCTGTAACTACTGATTGTGCAGTGCCAGGTACATTGCTGGCACTATATAAATAATAAATCATCATCATCATAATGGTATTGCTTGATAATGAGAAAATAGCAGCATTTTATCAGTCATTCAGTGGGTGTCCCAAACCTGGGGATGATTTGCTCTACTAGGGATCGGAGCTGGTCGTAGAGGGTCTAACTTGGGCCACAAACCCGTTTCATGCCTCGTCCATGTTGAAAGTCTCAGCTTGCTTCTAGTTCATTTTTATTGGTCATTTGATGAATTGGCATGTGGATGGAACAAGGTTCTGTTTAATTGACTACAAAGCTCCTAAGGCTCAACTCCTACCCCCACCTGCCAAACACTTGATCAGATAGAAAGTTCTTATATTGCCGGCATAAAACATGCAGAACTGAGTGTCTGAATGAGTCAGAACTCTCCTTGATAGGAGCAAACACCTTAACAGGGTGAAACTTTGCTCTTGGGTTTTTGTTTTCATATATTTATTATTGATAATCTGTCATGTACAGATCATCTAGTGTTTCATTTTGCAAGCAGAAAGAAAAATTTGGTTTTCATGGGACTCTTCTCAAGCAAAAGGACTTTTAGCTGCAGAAAGGAGACTTGGGCTAAATATTCAGGAAAGAATCTCCTTCTGCAAGAGTGACTGGGGAGTGAAGCAAGTTACCAAGGCAGGACATCTCGTCCAAAAGCAAGGACATGACAGGTGGGCACATCCTACAGGACTAAATGAGAATTTAACACCCCATTCTCTGTTTCCTGTGGTACCATATATGCCAAGCACATACACACAGGTTTCAGCTCTGCTTTATAAGATGACCTTACCTACAGTTGAGCCAGTTTGACAGCCAATCTTCATTTTGCTTTTTCAACAATGTAATTTCTTGACTTCTGTATAGAATGCAAAAGTACATTAGGGTTTGAAGAACCATAGGATTCTTTAGGTTAGAAGAACCTCCTGGATTCGCTACGCTCCCTTGGTGTCCAGGACACTGTCCTCAGCTGGTTCTTTTTGTATCTCTCAAATCACTCCTTTGATGTTTCTCTTGCTGGTACCTCCTCTATGTCGCTTCCCCTTTATGTGGGAGTTCCCCAGGGCTCTGTCCTGCGCTCTCTTCTCTTTTTACATTCCTTCTCTGGGTAAACTCATTGAATCACAGCTTTCAGTATCACCTGTATGCTGACGACACGCAACTCTCTCTCCCCACACTCCTGCGCTCTCCTCCTCCATCCAATCTCATATCGCTGACTGTCTGACATCTCTGCTTGGATGTCTCACTGCCAACTCAAGCTTAATATGGCCAAGACCGAACTCCTCATCTTCCCCCCAAAACGTTCCCCCTACTTCCCTCTTGGCTTCCATTGAGGGAGTCACCATCTGGTCAGTCCTTCAGGCACATAGCCTGGGCTTCATCTTTGACTCCTACTCCTCCTTTACACCTCAGATCCAGGATGTTGCTAAATCCTGTCGCTTCGCCATGTATAATATTGTTAAAATCTGGCCCTGCCTTACTGTTGCCATGACAATAAATAAAGGTTACTTATCATAACTTAGTTCTTCGAGATGGCTCCATGCATTCTCACTCATGGGATCACGTGATGCCCTATCTACATCGGATACTTTCTCTCTAAGAGCAGTTCTCTATATGTTTCCTATAGGAAAGTTCTGGAAGCATGTAGGAGTGCCCTCTGCCCCTCCCCTCACACCCACACCCTCGTGAGAGTGCCGGTGTGTAAAAGGGGAGGGGCCAGGGCACATTCCCCAGTTCCTTAGACCCCGATAGCGGTGTTATGGCCCACAGGGTCAAGGGAGACTTGTCGCACTCACCAAGAGGGGATGGTGGGTGGGTAGTGAGAATGCACGGAGCCATTTCGAAGAACTAAGTTACGGTAAGTAACCTGTATTTCTTCTTCGAGCGGCTCCGTGATTCTCACTCATGGGAGAATGTGAGCAGTTATCCGTTGCTGAGCCCAGCTGGGTGGTGGAAGTCATCATGGGAAGATGGAGGATAGGACTGCCCTTCCGAAGGGTTAGGGTCGCTAGGTCAAGGGCATAATGCTTGGCGAAAGTCTCAGAAAATAACCAGGTTGCTACTTTGCAGATGTTCAGCATGGGGATATGATGGAATGCCGCTATAGTGGTAACCATGGCACGTGTCAAGTGAGCTTGCAATCCTCGTGGGGGTTGTTTGTCGTCAAGCGTGTAGCATAGGTCGATGCATGCGACAATGTGCTTTGAAATACGCTGTGCTGACGCTTTCGTGCCGGGGTTTAGGCCTGCGTGGGTGACGAAAAAAAGCATCCGTCTTACGGTATGGTTTTGTTCGGTCAAGATAGAAGGCCAAGGCCCGCTTGACGTCTAGTGTATGAAGGGTTGATTCGATAGTGGAGGTGTGTGGTTGAGGGAAGAATACTGGTAAAGTTATAGGCTGATTGATGTGGAACATGGTCATGACTTTTGGACAGAAGGATGGGTCCGTTCTGAGCTGTACCTTGTCAGGAAAGAACTGGAGGTAGGGCAGGGATGCTCTCAGAACAGGAAATTCACTGACTTGTCGTGCCAAGGTGATAGCTATGAAGAGGAGGACCTTTTGGATCAGGTGCGTCAATGAGGCTGTGGCGAGCGGTTCAAATGGAGGTTTCATTTGACGGTTAAGTACTAGAGATAGGTTCCACTGAGGGGTGGGTTGTGTTACATCTGGGTAGTGATTGCGGAGGCCTTTTAGGAAGGAGCTCATCAGGCCGGTTGAGTAAAGAGACTTACTCAAGGGGCTGGTGAGGCGGGAGGACAGTGCAGCAAGGTGAACTTTGACTGAGGAAAACGAAAGGCCTGACTGGCGGAGCTCAAGGAGGTAAGTCAGGATAGCCTGGAGCTGTAATTGAGGAAGTTCGAAGTGATTGTTCCGACACCAAACGGTGAATCTGGTCCATTTAGCTTTATAAGATTTTCTGGTGGAGGGCAGACCCTTGGTGCTGTGGATAGGCCGAACGGGAGGACACAGTACTGGAAGCAGCGATTGTCTGCAATGAAACGCAGAAATTTATGGTGAGACTGTCTGGCCACATGGAAATATGCGTCTTTTAGGTCAAGAGCGACTAGTCACCATCCCGGATGTAAGGCTGGGAGGATTGTTGCTAGGGATGTCATTTGGAATTTAAACTCTCTCATATATTTATTTAGATGGCGTAGGTCCAAGATAGGCCTCATTCTTCCTCCTTTCTTATCAATTAGGAAATAGTTGGAGTAGAAACCCCTACCCCTCAAGGGAAAAGGAGTTTCCTGGATTGCTCCTTTCTGAAGGAGCACCTGGATCTCCCACATGAGTTGCGTCTTGTGAGAGGAGTCCCTGAAGAGGGACAGGGGAGGGGAAGGGAGGAGACGAGGGTAGGAGTGAAATTAGAGGCAGTAGCTGAATCGTACTACTTCCAGGACCCATCTGTCAGATGTTATGTGCTCCCAGGCCGGGTAGTATTGCCTGAGGAGATCCCTAAAGGAAGGGATGTGTTGACCGCTCTTGACCTGAGAAACCCTAAACCCGCGACCTGGGCTGGGATGACATGGAGGATTGGTTCTGCTGTGGCTTCATCCATGGTTTATTGAACCTCCGACGATTAGGTTGGTAGGTCTGTGAGGATGGTTGTTGGGTACAAACCTCCTCTGGTGGAATGATGGCTTGTGTTGTCAGTAGTAAGGTACCAATGGAGAAGGCATGTAATTGCATCTGGGTTGTCGCACTACCCCTTTGGCTCTAGCCATTTGGTTTGTTTCTCTTATTTTCTGCAGGGTTTCATCCATGGCTGTTGCAAACAGTCCCGTACCATCGAAGGGTAAATCTTTGAGCCGTGCTTTATTGTCTGGCATGAGGGCTGTAGATCTAAGCCAGGCACGGCGGTGGACGGTCACGGATGTCGCGATGGATCTGATGGCAGAGTCCACCACATGCATCGCTGCAGACAATTGAAATTGTGCTAGTTCTGCTCCTTCAGCATGGATCGCTTCCCTCTCCTTGGGGTCCATAGTGGTTAGGAAGCAAGACCATAGCGTATGCAGGTATGCTGCCATGGCTGCTGCATAATTTACTGTGTGCAATGAGTATGTGGCTGAGGAGAAGGCCTTCCTCCCTAAAATGTTCAGGCGATGCCCCTCCCTATCTGCAGATGATGTTCTCACCGTGCCCGAGACTGGTCTACTGGATGCCGCTGCGACTACCATCGAGTTGGGCATGGGAGAATGTGTGAACATAGTGTTAGAATGTTCCACTGGATAAAGTGTGTCTGCTAGTTTGTTAATTGTTAGTTTGTCTCCTCTGTCCCTTCTCTCACCCTTCCACGCCTTCCCTGCTCCCCTAAGCGCCTTCGTCCCTTCTCACTTGCTGCCCCCCATGCCTGGAACTCCCTCCCTGTCCGCGTCCGCCTTGCCCCCTCCCTTCATACCTTCAAATCTCTCCTTAAAACTCACCTCTTTCACTCTGCTCTGTCTGACTCTTTATCCTGCTGAGCCACTATTCCTATACCTACGGTCGGTTTACCCTTATCCTTGCCACATGGACCTGCCTGCTGTCATTCTCATGCCAAGCCAAGTACGTGCACTTGAGACCTCGCATCTTCATGAATGTTAGACCCCTTGTCTCTCCCTCTGTTCCCCTTCCTAAGTCTCTCCCCCAGCTCCTGTCTCTCAGATTGTAAGCCCTAGGGGCAGGGACCGTGTCTATTTTATTACTTTGTAAAGTGCCAGGTACACTGCGCTATATAAATGTTTGTTAATATTAATAATAATAATAATAGACAGGGTTGATGATGGGTTAGCCCATGCTACTTTGGTTGGTTCCATTAGTTCATCAAACAGAGGGAGCATTATATGCCCTACGTCGCCACCTGCCAAGATTCCAAAGATGGGTCCGGAAGGTGCCTTTTTCATCATCTTTATGGGGATCTGAGGCATCGCCAGCGCCAATCTACGGAGCAGAGACTGAATGTTCTTCACGTCCTCCATCGTCCAGACTGGTGGTGATTCTGAGATACTGTCACTAGGTGGCGGTGTGAGCGCATCCTCCTGTGCTGGTGCTGCCTGTTTGTCAGTGACATCTACTGCAGAGATAGTCTGATGGGATGGTGGTGACGGCTGTAGGCGCAGAAGGTGCTGGGGGAATCAAAAGTGGGGGGAGAGGCCCCAAATTTTGTGGTTGAGCAGGGGCTTGGCCCCTTAATTTGTGTCTTGTGTGGAGTGACGGGCTCGGAGACCTGGATTCTGAGGAGGTGGAGCTAGAAGTCGTGTCCCTATCGTGCGCTGTACCTGTGCTCGCAGGAGGAGGGTATATTGCCTGATGCCAGCGAGAGTCAGCTTGAAATGGTAGAGGGGCATAGGGGCCCCAGTGCCGGGGGGGCAGCCCCCAACTTGGTTGTTATAAGGGGTGAATTCCCCCGGCCAGTCTTGTGGGCGTGCCCGGTATTTGGGATTCGGACATAGAGACTTACCCCATCGCGGTGGTGAGGGGCTCCCGGGGTAGTGCCCATAGCTCTGGGGGTCCCATAGCTGTCTGACTGGACCATCAGGGTCCCAATCTGGGTTATCAGTAGAGGCATGGTGCTTGCGCCTAGACGACGGTGGGGGCTCCTCCAGAGAACCCATGGAGTCTGGGGAACTAGCATGCTTTGTTTTGTCAGTGTGCTTTTTGGGGCTGCAGGAGGGGTTTGTCCTATACCTCTGCTGTTCCTCTATTCCACTTTGTGCCCCCGGGGATTGCTGCACCGAGCTATCTTGCCGGTCCGGTGTTCACTGTGGCCGGTGTCGTTGTGGGCTGAGGCTGTCCCGGTGCTGTTGTAGGCGTTGTGCTCGGTGCCGCTGAGGGCTCCCCTTGGTGCAGCGCTTAGGCAGGGCGGCTTGCGGCTGCAGCTCAGGAGGTAAACGAGTCTCTGCATCTGACAGGTAAACTGGGAGCTGTCCTATCAGTGCCGCTAACAGGGACATGGAGTCTGGTGCTGGCAGAGTCGAGCCACAGAGAGCTGCAGGCTCGAGGAGGAGGAGGCTGCTCGCGCTCGGCTCATTCTCCTGCTGCTCCCACAGTACTATGCCCTGTACGGGCTGAGCCAGTGGAGGCTGCTGACTGAGAGCCGGCTGGTGCCAGTGGCACCCTCCATTCTGGGTTGTTTAGGGAGGGAGAGCCCTTCTGGCGGCTCTAGAGCCCGCCTGGTAAACGCTTCATCTAGGCATCTTTTCCTGTCTTTCAGAGCCCGTTTCGAGAGGGCTTGACAGGCTTGACAGCTCCGCCGCATCTACTCTTCCCCTAGGCAGTAAAGGCACAGGTCGTGCTGGTCAGATATGCGGAGGGGGGCATTGCAGCTGCCACAGGATTTTAATCCCGGTTTCCTTGTCGGCGTCGCCATAATGGCGGGAGATGAGGTAGCCAGCTCAACGGCGCTCGGCTTCTGGCTCTGAATTCTAGTATCTACGGGTTTTTTGTTTTTTTACTAACAGACTAATAAGAAATATATACAACAACTACTCTAACTAAACTAACTTTTAAGAACTTTTTCTAAAGATAATGTTAGGCAGTATCCTTGCTAGAGGCGGTTAAGGAACTGGGGAATGTGCCCCGCCCCTCCCCTTTTATACATCAGCACTCTCGCGAGGGTGTGGGTGTGAGGGGAGGGGCAGAGGGAACTCCTACATGCTTCCAGAACTTTCCTTTAGGAAGCATATAGAGAACTGCTCTTAAAGAGACAGTATCCGACCTAGATAGGGCATCCCATGAGTGAGAATCACGGAGCCACTCGAAGAAAAACCTTAAGTCATTGCTCACTTTGACTACTGCATCTTCCTCCTTGCTGGTCTCCCCTGCTGTGATCTTGCCCCCCTCATCTCCATTGAATGCTCCATGGTCAGAATCATTCACTTTGCCTGTCGCTTTCACCACATTCAGTCCCTCCTCTCTGCCCTACACTGGCTCCCTCTACCATCAAGGCTCTTCATGGCCTTGTTCCCCCAGGTCTCTCACTCTTGTATCCCACCACACTCCTGCCCGGGAGCTTCACTCCTCCTCTGGCCCCACCCTCGCCTACTCGCAACCCCCCTGCTCCTCTAAACATCTTTGACCCTTCTCTCTTGCTGCCCCTCATGCCTGGAGCTCCCTCCCTGGATACTTTCGTTCTGCTCCCTCCCAACTTTCAAATCTCTCCTGAAAACCTACCTCCTCCGTCAGGTCTTGCCTAGCTTATCATGAGTGAAACTGAATCCTCTTCCCGCTCACTCAGAATCTAGTTTACTGTAAATGAGGCCACTTTCAGACCTGCCCCCTTCCCCGCGCATATTTTGGTTGCGGGAGGGAATGTGCACGCCAGGATATGCGCAGAGTTCGGCTGGTCTGAAAGCCCCAAGCACCCACAGCGATAAAGAGCTGGATTTCCTGCTCTGTATCTCTCCATGTTTGCACCACAAAGCCGTGCGGGGGGTGGGGGGGTGTTTCAGACCCGCCAAACCCCACGCATACGCTGGCGTGCGCATTCCCTCCTGCAGCCAAAATATACACGCCGGGGGTGTGTGTGTGTGTGGTCTGAAAGAAGTCTCCATGAAGTACTTTGTGCACCTGCAACTTCTCAACCTCATGAATGTATCCTTGTCTCTCCTGATGTTCGCCCCTCCCTCATCTCTCCCTCCCTTGTCTCTTAGATTGTGAGCCCCCTGGGTTAGCGAGCTCTCTATAACCAGGGCCCCGATTCTTCCGTGGAATTTTAAAAAAAATTCCGCGGGAGTCAGGGCCCAATTCTGCGCCTCGGCGCGATTTACCATGCGGAGGGGGGGGGGGCTTGGCTTGCCTCCTCCCCGGTCAAACCCTCAGGGCTTCCCAGCTGCCAGGGTTTCCCCTCCCCAGCTGCCGGGGCTTGCTTGACTCCCCCCCTCCCTTTTAGAAAAGGAATTGCCTTACCAGTGATAGCAGCAGTAGCTGCTCCGTCCAGCGCGCTTGTACTTCCTGGCCCCTCCCGACGGGGTCTCTCAGGGCGACGCAGCCGGATGACGTCATCCACCTACGTCACCCTGAGAGGCCCCGTCGGGAGGGGCCAGGAAGTACGAGCGCGCTGGGCGGAGCAACTGTTGCTGCCATCACTGGTACGTTAATTAAGTATCTAAACGGGGGGGAGGCAAGCCCTGGCAACTGGGGAGGCTGGGGAGGGGAAGCCCCGAGGGTTTGTTCATTCCCCTTCCCCCGTGAAATCTCCTGCCCCACGTCCCCGCAGCGCAGGCTAGAAATTCTGCGCTGGGGTAAACAGGGCAGGAGATTCCGCGGGGGGAGGGGAATTCCGCGGGAAATCTGCGAATCGCAGACCCGCGTTTGGCTCGGGGCCCTGTCTATAACTATTGGATGTGCTGCATGAGGTACTGTCGTTAGCGCATACAAGGCATTATATAAATAAAAATAATAATAATTAATAATAAAGTAAGAAAAAAGTTACAAATCAAAGAATGAGAACATCTGATTTATGCATTTATACTCTATTAACAGCACACTCAGGCCACTTTCACACAAGACGATTTTTCACGCAAATTTAATAGTACCACAAGTTAGATGTCTGTGTGAATGCACTTTTCCACGTCCTTCACATGAGCTTAGGTAAACGTAATCACAGAGCTGCCACCTGTGGTGGCTTTTTTACCCAACACTCCCATAGGCCAAAATGGAAGTGCCAGGTAAAAAACCCACCAAAGGTGGTAACCCTAGTGACAGGAGTTAATCTACTGCAAAATTGGTATTGGCCTATAAAGCCCTAGGCCCTGCCTATCTGCGGGACCGCCTCACCCCCCGGGCTTTGTATCAGCCCCTGCAGTCATCTGGCAGCACCTTGCTCGAGGGCCCTCAAGTCTTCTGGGGGGCCACACAGGGGAGGGCATTCTCGGTGGCCGTACCGCAGCTGTGGAACTCCCTGCCGATGGGGGCCTGGCTGGCCCCTGATCTCCCCTCATTTCAATTAAATTGTAAGACCTGGCTGTTCTGCCAGGCGTTTACCAAGGGAGATGGGTGGGGGTTTGGGTTTGAGTGGGGTGGGCAGGGATGGGTATTTGGTACCTCCTTTTAAAGTTGTTCTAAGTGTTTTTATATTTATATGATGTGAGCCGCCCCAAGCTGCCTGAGGCAGGAGGGGCAGGATAATAAATTTTAAAAATAAAAATAAAATAAATAAAAATACAAATTTGGAATATGAGAATGACAATTACGCGAAATCTGGAATGTAGGGGAATACTTCCATATGAATAGGGATCAGAGTTGTGGGGGGTGATAATATAACCAAAAGCTCATGTGAGAACACTTGAATGAAATTTGAAATGCGAGAAAGGTGTGCAGTGTTTTTTCCTTTAGAATAGGTGACCAGGTGTGTTCACAGCAGTTGCGGGAGATAACTCCGATGAGAACGGGGACAGGCTGTCTCCTCCTGCAATCAGTGATGTCACAGACATTCACAGAATGTCACACATCACAGAAGAGGAGGTAATGTGAGAAAGCGGCCTCAGTTTCAACAATAGCTTCTTTACCGGTTAGTCACGTACCTGTTGCGGTACATCCAGGATAAAGCGAAGTCTCTGCTAAAATGGAATAAGACCAAATAATTTTAGAAAACTAGGGAACAGATCCGTTCCTCTCCCACACAAACCTTTGTTAGAACTATCACCACCTAATTTTCTGGCATAACTGAAAGGCTAATCTAGGGAAATGGGTCTTGTGCCCACCTCCACCTGGTCTGATTTCGGCTCCATGTGACTATTTAACATTATCCTGCTATGCATGGGTTCTGCTCACATATGAATATTGGCTCTGAAGGGCTCTACAAAAATTAATCAACTAAATCCCCACTATTCACAATTTAAAGAGGTGGCAAAGAGGTTTTGTGCAACATGCCCAAAAGGCACATTGTGTATGAACTGTAGAGCTAGCATTCAAATTCAACTACAATGATCCTTGGCTACTTACCCTAACCCCACCCCTAGAACAAAAGTTTCTAAACCAGGGCTTGCTCTATTGACTTTAAGCTTGCAAAATTTCGCAATACACTTTTATTGGTTGAGATGGAGATTTGTGCTTAGAAAACAAGTTTAAGCCAAAAAATGAAAGATATTAAGTGAGAGGGGCAAGATGAGAGCTGGGGAGGCCAATAAGAAGAAAGTTGCAGCAGTCAAGGCAAGAGAGGACTAGAGCACGGACTAGGGTTTTGGCAGTGGAAGCAGTAAGGAAGGGCAAGATTTTAGCAATATTGCACAGAGAGAAGCAACAGGACTTAGCAAAAGAGTGAATTGGAGGTGTAAAGGAGATGGGCGAAGCATCGATGACCCCCAAGCTACCTGGTTGAGGAACAGGCTGGATGGTAACCCCCCTCAATGGAAATTAGGTAGGACAAGAACTCTTTTTGGGGGGGGGGGGGAGAGGAGGAGGAGAGGAGTTCCATCTGTGCCAATTAAGCTTGAATTGACAGTGAGATATCCAAGTAGAAATGTCAGAGACACAGGAGGTGTCTGATACAAGACCGGGTGGGGAGAGAGAGAGAGGTAACATCAGGTGATACTGGAAGCAATAAGATTCAATAAGCTTGCCCACAGAGTGTAAACGGAGAAGAGACAAGTAGGAGAGGAAAGAGGTAAAAGAGAAGACCCAGGACCGAGCCTTGGGGAACAATACAGAGGAGGTACCAGCAAGAGACACACTGAAGGAGCAGTTTGAGAGGTAGACAAGAACTAGTCAAGAACTGAGCACCAGAAGCCAAGGCAATGAAGCAAATCAAGGAGGAGAGCATGACTGACAGTGCCAAAAAGCAGCAGAGAGCTGAAGCTGGGCGAGAATGAAACAGAGGCCTCAGACTTAGCTAAGAGAAGGTTGTTGGTGATTTTAGTCTCGGTTGAATAGATTGAAAGGGAGGAAGTTAAGGCAGAGTGTGGAGACAGCTCATTCCAGGAGCTTGGAAGCAAAGGGGAGGAGTGAGATAGGGTGATAATTGAAGCGGTCAAGAGTGGGCTTCATAAGACAGAGGAGACAGAAGCATGTTTGAAAGCAAATGGAAGTTAGAATTTACCTGTTAACGTACAGAAAAACGACCAGAGATACAACTGCAAAAAGAAAAATCCCCGATAGAATTGTCTTTCCTCTGGACAGCATCTTTCTCTAATGGGAGAAAGGAAAGCGTGTGACTTTAAAACTCACAGGAGTGCATTGTCAAAGGGTTGTACACATTATAGACAATTAGGTATCTGACAGAATACTGCCCCAAAGGATAGGACACCAAAAACACAACAAGAGAGACCAGGGCCTTTTATTACTCGATAGCATTAAGATCTAATTATTTTAAAAATATTTTTTGTTATCAATTGATAATACCACTGGTAGGTTAACCAGAATTGTGTTTTTAGACCTTTCCCAATTAATTACAATTAAATCAAGCATCTTCATTGTACAGAGGAATTCACAGACAAGTTGTCAAATGCCACACGGAGTGTGATGCACAGCTAAGCTGAGCAGCCAAGAGCATGCTAATTATTCAGCAAGGAAGAAGCTAAAGATACAATTTGATCTAAAGGCTGCAGATACATTTGTCTTGAAACAGCCTTCCTCATGTTCAAACTATTTATGTTTAGAGTGGCAGGATTTTCCATTACATTTGCTGTCATTGTGTATGAAAATACAGTTAGCAATAAGGTCCATTTAAAATAACTCTACTATATAAATTGTTGCTCAGTTTATGATAAGCAAGTAGGTCAACATCCCTGCTCTCTCTCAGCAAAACCAGCTCTGGTGCTGCCTGGATCAGAAGTTTGACTATCTGACAAACTTGACTGTGTTTTTCTTAACTTTTTAGGTAACTTTGACTAGGAAAGGAGACATGTAAAATTAACAGAGCCAACTCCTTCCAATTAATAAAGCTGTGAATTCTGTGCCAGTTTTACAGTAGGAAAAACCCCAAAACAAATTATTCAACTGCATTTTTCTTATTTATGCTAAAAACAACTAACAGTAAATCTTTACCTCCATCAGGTCTGGGAATTATCCCAATTGTGAGGTCTACATTTGCGAGTTAGTCTTTGGTTTCAACATTCAGTTCTTTGCCCTAGTAAAAGGAGGGGGGACTCAGGTTTTTTTTTTCCGGTTTAGTAACATTCCATTCTTCTATCTTCACCCTTCAATTACCAGAGAGATTAAGTAAAACAAAAGGTTAAATGATGTTAATTTCAGGTCTGTAGACAACTGAGGCTTCTTGAGTTGGCACGGTTTTGACAATATATGCTTGAAATGTTCATATTTCCAAAATCATTGCCTCAAAGGGGAGTATGCTCAGGCTTCTACAAGTTACCATAATTACCACTGGTCCAGGCTTCTAAATCCACAGAAGAGCAGGTCTCCACGGAAAGGAGGAAGTGGACACTGGATTGTAGAATCCAGTATTGCAGCACAATGTAAGTTGAGGCTGTCCATGGTTTACAAAATCAATTACTTGAGACTAGAGCATGGTGCTTGTTGGTCCAGGCCCAAGTCTGAGCCTTGACCAGAGCAGTTGCTGTGAGTGAAGCAAAGTTTGCAGGCCTTGCTCTGAGCAAAAAGCAGGCTATGCTAAAAGCAGCACTACAGACCTTACCTGAGGCAAGCTATTGCAAAAATCCTCCTTTCTAACTGCTCACTCGAAAAGCCTGGGCAGTGGCGTAGCTACCGTGGCGTGGGGGGGGGGGCACATTTGCACCTGGGCCCTGCCCTGGGGGGAGGGCAGTAGGCAGGGCTGGCCCCCTCACCTGCAGCGGTGGTGGCAGCAGCAGGAGTGGTGAGGGAGACGGGAGGGTGGAGGAGCCGGGCCAGGAAAAGAGCCTGGCAGATCTGCACCGGCTCTTTTCCCGCTCCATCTCCCTCGCCCCTCCTGCCGCCGCCACCGCCAAGTGAGAATGCAGCCTAAGTTCTTCTGCTGCCTCCCCTCCCTGGCTCCAGTCCCTATCCCTCACCTGCCTCTGCCTCCTAGTAGCTGCAGCTGCAGCCGCGTCGATGGGGCTGGGAGATAAGGCTGTTTGTTTACAAACAGCTCCTCCCCATGTGCTGATCAGAAGGTTGCTACCTTGTAAAGAAGGTTCTTCGAGATGGCTCCTTGCTTTCTCACAACTGGGTTGTGTTGTGTGCACGCTCACCCTATTCAAATAATAGACCACATGATGGTCTCGAGCTCCTCTAGTTTAAAAAGCACTGACTCTCCCCCCTCAGAATGACAGTTCCTTCCAACCCTTCCTAGAAACATAAGAAAAAAATTCCATGCGGGGCTGGAAGGGTGGGTGTTGTGAGAATGTTCGGAGTCATCTCAAAAAATCTTGTTTACAAGGTAGCAACCTTCTGCTCTTCTTCGAGTGGCTCCTCACATGCTATTTTTACACGGCTCCGCCGGGTGGGGGAGGCCCGTGGGCACGCCAGTGCATGGACAGGGCATACACACGGCTGCACACGCATCCCCACTCGCCCCCCACTCACCCACACAGTAACCGCTGTTTCCCTCAGTTGCTCTGTGTGTGGGGATGAGTGGGGGGTGGTGAGTGGGGATGCACTTAGGTGGATGTGCATGCACCCACACACACCATGGGTGTATGCACCACATTGTTCACACAGGGCTCCCCCACCCACGAACACACAGAAATCTGCGTGTTCATGGGTGGGAGAGGCCCATGTAAAAAGGGCCACATTCTCACAACTGTCTTACTTATACTATCTTAGGTAGGAATTTGATGTAAAGCAATATCTGTTCTGTCTTGGAAAATAAATCTGCAAATATGGTTCTGAGATTATTATGGCTGGTANAAATATGGTTCTGAGATTATTATGGCTGCTATTTCACTAACTTTTCTTAATGAAGTTATTGCTAACAGGAATACTGTCTTTAAACCCGCACCCCATAACCAGTTCATTTGCGCCCCCCATATAATCAATTCACGCTGCCCCGGGGGCACAAATTAAATGGTTATGGGCAGCATGAACTGATTATGGGGGCACAACTGAACTGGTATGTGTCTCTTTTCATGGCATAATGCACTTAATAAGCTAGCTGCATTTTGGGGGTCTGGTGTGTTTGATAGCAGCACCTCTGGACCGGTCGCACTGTGTGCGGGCACAACGCACAGGCGGCACCGGCAGCAAGAAGCAACAGGCCCTGGAGGCCAGACTGGCTAAGCTCACCCCCTGGCCCCTCCCCCAGTAAGGCAGTGGACGCAGTCAGTCTCTCTGTGCCTGCCTCACTGCCTGCCCGGCTGCCCCTGCAGTGGAACCACTCCTGGGGAGTGGTGGTAGACGCTAGGCTGGGGAGGTGGGAAGCATTGGGAGGCCGTGCTTGTCTATGGCCACAGTTATAACTCCTAGCCACTGAATTTTGTATATTTAGAAGCTGTCAGCAGCCCCTGCCCCATCCCTTAAGCTCCACCCACTTCGGGTTTTCGGAGTGCACACGTGCTTTGCACGCACGCACATGAGGGGCCCATAACTGAAGCTTCAGCCTGGGCCCTTCTCAACCTTGCTACGCCCCTGAGCCTGGGAGCTGGTAACATTATATTCAAACTGTAAGGTGTCCAAAACCCCAGCTCCTCCCCTTACCGTTAAGGGCACTTTCCGTCTGACATGCACTCGCTCAGCAATTCCGACAAGAATCCCTCAGGTTCGATAACCACAGAGCAGGAAGCTAGTCCTCCTTGCATGTGAACTGACTGTAAGAGATGGGTTTGGTAACAACATAAACCTGATGTGCTACATTCAGCCCTGAGGAAAGCACAAGCTGCTCAGAACAGGGGGAGGAAGGAGCATGGAAATAAAGACAAGGAACTAAAAAGCACCGACCTTCCGGTTTGACTGAAAGGTCACTCAGGGGTTTGCTTGACCTTTCATTCTCAAGGGTAAAATGATCCCAACCCTGTGCAAGGACAGAAGGCTTCCTAGTTCCACTGGCGCAAACTGCCGGAAATGTAAAGGGGAAAGAGAAGGAAGGGTTGGGGGAGGGAAATCCCACCGCTGTTTATGGAGCTTTTGATGGACTTGCTATTTTGTTACTACCTATTTTTTTAGTCCAACTGATACACCGTCCTTCCCACAGAGGCTCAGGGCGACTTACAATCATAAAAATATAAACATTCATTAAATAAATAAATAATAATAATTAATTCCCTTAATGCCCCACCCAACCCTCTCCTACACCAGCACCCACTCCCATCCAAACGTATCCCTGCCTGCCAAATGTCTGGCCAAAGAAAAAGCTCTTCCATTGTCTCCAGAAGGGGCTTAAGCAGACTCCCAATAGGAGGGAGTTCCATAATTGCAAGGCAGTTTCACTGTGTGCTCTAGCTGTAAAAAACATGTCAGAGAGATGGCACCTGAAAGAGGCACCTGGACTTCAGGGGCCACGAGGGGACATAAGGGAAGATGTGTGTAACAGGGTGGCTGCTAAAAGCCAAAGCAGATCAAACAGAAATGAGTTAAACTAGTAAGAAAGCTGCAAGTAGGCTGCTAGCCCTTTAAGAAAGGCCCAGAGTAGGTGGCAGGAGGCAGACGTGGCTGAGAAGTGGGCATGGCCACCCCGCTATATAAGAGAGCGGAGGCAGCCAAGTCTCGGTCTGTGTTGGACTCCAGCAGAGGAAGGAGCTCGAGGAGAAAGGTTGCTGAGAGGGCAGTCAAGCCAGACAGCCTGCAAGTCACCTCCCAAGGGAACAAGCCTCCAGCTCCTGGAACAACTCTGAACCAGCCTCTACAAAGATCCACGCAGACACTGGGGGAAACCCAGGTGGGATCTTATTTAATCAAAGGGGCTCACGGGAGAGCCCAGGACTTTGTTGTTAAATCTTGCAAGAAACTGAGAAACCTCCAGAGTCATGGGACTTGGCACAAAGACTAAGACCACTTTTATACATGCCCCCCCCTGCACATATTTGGGCTGCAGGGGGGAATGTGCAGCCCGAATATGCCCAGAGACTGGCCGGTGCGAAAGGCCAGCAAAGCCACGCGGGATGTAGAGTTCGATTTCCTGCTCTGCATCCCGCGCAGCTTTGCCAGCAAAGCCACACACGCGGGGGGGGGGGGGGCTTTCACACTGGCCAATCCCTGTGCATATTTGGGGTGCGCATTCCCCCCCACAGCCCAAATATGCACAGGGGAGCCATGTATGAAAGTGGCCTAAGTTACCTTTGAACAAATAAGGGACTGTTTATATCCCAGTTGGGAGAACTTTATGTTGTTTATGTTTTGGGGCCCCACCTTTTTGAGATAAGCCCCATCCCCAGTGGAACGGGCCCAGCTAGAAGGGGAGAAAGAGGAGACTGTGAGGGTGTTAAAGCCCTAGTTGGGGGTACTAGACTCCAAGGCAATTAAATTGATCTTGATTGGCTGACTACCTCATCAAGGACATATACAGAGAGTGCCACTAGGCACTGTTGCTGTTACCCCATTGGGGTTTGATTATTGTGAGCCCTGCAAGGGCTAGAAACTGGACAATTTGCGTGGGCATGGTCAAGAGCTAATTCCCTAACAAGCTCCTTCAGAGCTGGAGAGCCGACTTCTCCACAAGGCAGCCTTTCAGATCCCTGGGCCCAAGCCGTTTTGGGATTTATAAGTTAAAGCCAGCAGCCTTAATTGTGCCCAGAAAGCTATTGGCAGCTAGTGCAGACACTGGAGCACTGGTGTCATGTGCTCCCAGTGACCTGTCCCCGACAGAAGGCAGGCCACTGCATTCTGCACAAACTGCTGCTTCTTAACAGTCTCTTTTTACTTAAGAATGTATTACCAGACTAGGGACACTTTCAGACCTCTCCCCCCCCCCGTGTATATTTAGACTGCGGGTGGGAATACGCATCCAGCATACACGTGGAGTGCCGCCGGTCCGAAAGCGCCCCCCCCCCCCTTTTTGCCAGAAAACACCCGCAGATTGTATCCCTGCGAGTGTTTGCGGGTGTGTGTGTATGCTTTCAGACCGGCGGCACCCCGCGCATATCCTGGCGCATTCCCACACGCAGCCAAAATATGTGCCGGGGGGGGGGCTGAGAGCGGCCTTAGTCAGACCAATGGTCCATTGAGCCCAGCATCCTGTTTCCAACATTGGCCAATCTCTGTCGCTTGGAAGAAGTATCCAACAGGTCACAATGGGGCAATCCATTCCCTGTTGTTGTTCTCTCCCAGTTCCCAACAGTCACAAGTTACATTCCCCCCAATCTACTTGGCTAATAGCCATTAATTAACCTATTCTCCAAGAATCCTTTTTAAAACCCAGCTACACTACTTGCCTTGACAACGAATTCTACAAATGTATTCTGTTACACATGAAAAAGTACTTTCTTCTTGTATTTGTTTTATAGCTACGTGCCAGTTAGTTTTATGGCGTGTCCCCTAGTTCTTACTTGAGAGGGTAAATAACCGTTCCCCATTTACTCATTCCACGTCACTCATGATTTTATAAACTTCTGTCCTATCTCCTCATCAGTCTGTAGCTTCCAGGATTGCCTCTGCAGCACTTTAAAAATACTTAATTTCTACTGTCCACAATCTGCATTTCTTTAACTTCTGTTTCCAAACATGCTGGGCAGGCTGGAGTCTTCTGGCATTAAAGCCATAGTTCTATCAGCTCCTGGAAACCCCCCTTTTCTTCCAACCTGTTTCCTACCCAAGGCCAGGTGGGGGGAGTCACGGCTCAGATTAGCGGCTTGCGCTAGAGTTCGCATCCTTTTGGGAAGCCTGAGGTGGTGACAGAGAAGTTTGTGCTTTTAAGAACAAAGATCAGAAGTTGAGACATCTCTGGAGGAGTTTGGGGTTGGGTTAGGCCTCTGAAGTGTCTTGAAACTTGACCACCATGACTAATGGACAGAGAGACTTCTTAACAGTATAGCCACAAATGTTTCTTCTATACATTTCCTCAGTATCCAGATATTTCTGAAGCCACAGGAATGATCAATGCCCACTTTTGAGCTCATCCGGGAGCAAAGTTGTGCACTGACTGACTAAAAATGCACCCCTCCCCCACCTCTGGCTTCCTCATTTAGCCTCTAGCCCTTGCAGTTGCTTGCTTGCCTGCAGACAAAAAGGCGGTTTGGTGACGTTTGTGGCTGGCAGCTGGGGACCGGCTTAGTTTACTTTTTTTTTAAAAAGGGTTGTTAATGTGTGTAAGGGGGGATATGTGGTGGGACAGCCACTTCCGGGGGGCAGGGGGGAGGCAAGGAGGTTTATCGTACGTTTTTGAGGCTTTACAGGGAAGCTAAGGTGTGTGTGGGACCATTAGGCTCTCTTCTCTGGGTGAGAGAGAGGGGTGAGATGGGGGAGGCTCGGGTAGTTGAGCCATGGCTTCTCCATTGGGGGGGGGAGAGGGGACTGGCCTGAGGAGAAGGTGGGGATTCCTCTGGGTGAGACACAGAGGAGGGTGAGTGGGTCGGCAAGGAGGTTTGGATTCTGTTTTAAATGGACTGATCCATAGTGATACGGTGTGTTTGTTGTAATGGGATGGGACGTGCAGACGGTTGGTGTGGCAGGTCCTGCAGTGGTGCAGGGCGCTGGACTAGATGATGCTTGAGTGATGAGTGACTGACTCAGTTTAAAATAATAATTTACTTAGCTATGAAAAGATTTATCTGAAAGCAAATTTCAAATCCTATTGTAAGATTAACCCGTCCTTGTCTTTTACTATTTATTATAAAAATTTATATCCCACACCCTCCTGCTAATAGCAGCTCAGGGTGGCTAACAATATAAAATTCTAAAAATATAAAATACAAAAAATACAAATAGAAAAAATATACAACTATAAAATCCATATGGTGGAACACCAAAAATACAAAGAAAAACCCACCTCCCTAACCCTCAACCCATCCCTTTACCCGTCTCCCTCACCAGCCAGGTCTTACATTGTTGTCGGGCCACAAGGACCTCTGCAGGAGGGAGTTCCACAGCCCTGGTGCGGCCACAGAAAACACCCTCTCCATAGTGGCCCCCCGATATACTCGAGGGACTCTGAGAAAGGCACTCCCCGTTGACTACAGGGGTCAACCCAGAGATAGACAGGGCTCAGGCCATAGAGGGCTTTATAGGTAAGCACCAACACCTTGAATCAGGCCCAGAATACTATAGGCAGTCGGTGCAGCGAATGGAGCATCGGTGTAATGTGTTCACGGCGGCCCATCCCAGTAAGGGGGCAGGCCGCCGCATTCTGCACCAGCTGCAGCCTCTGAACCATCACCGTGGGAAGCCCCAGGTAAAGCGTGTTACAATAGTCCAGTCTTGAGGCGATGAAAGCATGAATGACAGTGGCCAGGTTGGAGTCAGATGTACGGCCAAAGCCACCACACCAGATGTAACTGGTGGAATGCACTCCTCGCCACAGCCCCAACCTGAGCATCCAGGTGATGGGAATCAAGGAACACTCCCAGACTATGAACCTGAGGAACTGGAGGAGGGCGAACCCCATCAATGACAGGGGGATATCAACTCCACCACCCTCCCCACAAGCATCACCTCCGTCTTGTCGGGATTCAGCTTCAGACGGCTCACCCTCATCCAGTCCCCCCAGTCACCAAACACTGGGTAAGCACAGAGCCTGCCAGACCTGGGTCAGATGAAAAGGAGAGATAGAGCATAGTGATGACACCACACATCAAACCCTCTCACAACCTCACCAAGCGGCTGAATATACACATTGAACAGGAGAGGGGACAGAATAGAACCTTGCGGGACTCCACACGTGAGGTCCCGGGGAGATGATGAACAGTACCCCAGCACCACTCGCCGAGTTCTCCCGGCCAGGAAGGAATGGAACCATTCAAGAACAGTCCCGCCCACCCCGGTTTGGTCCCACAAGTGGGTTGCCAACACTTCATGTTCAATGGTATCAATCAAAGGCAGCTGACAGATCTAATAGAATCAGAAGTGTCGATCAACCCTGATCCAATTCACAGCAGAGGTCGTCAACCAAAGCCACAAGCAGTCTGAGTGCCATAACCCAGACGAAAACTGGACCATGAGAGGTATCCAGAAAGCTGATGTGGTCCAGATACTCCCACAGCTGCCAAGCAACAATAACTGGCAAGGGAGTCAATGTCAAGTGATGGTTTCTTGAGCAGAGGTTGCACCACCACCTCCTTGAGGCAGTTTGGCACTCTGCCCTGCCAAAGGGAGCCACTGACCACCCGACAGCAACAGCCCCAGTGTCTCCCGGCTGGCCTTAACCAGCCAGGATGGGCACACATCTAGTTCACAAGAAGTGGCTATAACAGCCCCCAGAATATCCCCCACATCAGCAGGCGACACCCACTGAAACTGATCCCACAAAACCAGACAAGATGGGGCTTCCATAACCTCTGGTTCTCCTACTGCGGCGTCAAAGTCATGGTGAATCCAAATGATTTTATACGCAAAGTAATCAACAAACATGTCACAGCAGGCACTGGAAAATTCCAGTTCCAGGCAGAGGGAGGCCGGACTGACCAGCCCCCTCACCACCCAAAAAAGCTCCGCTGGATGAGACTTTGAAGATGCTATGAGGGCAGCCACAGCGTAGGCTTTTAAACTAGCTCTATGTTGCAATTGGTTGGCTTCAACATGAGATCAGCGTCACCATTGCTCCAAACACCACCCTTCCAGCTTCAGCCACTGCAACTCCTCTGTAAACCAAGGAGACCTGTGGCGCCGATGCTTAGGGAGTAGATGCCTAGGAGCCATTTGGTCAATGGCCTCTATCAACAAGGTGTTCCAAAATGCAATGAGGTCATTGAGCAAGCAGTCATCAAGATCAGAGGGTAACTCTCCAAGAGCATTCTGAAATAAATAAATAAATAAATCTCTCTGGTTCCATTAGTCTCTAGGGGTGAACCAACCGAACTGGTTCCATACCTCTCTGAGGGCAGACATGCGCCGGAAGACTGGCCTGTAGGAGGTAATGATCCGTCCATGATAAGGGCACTGCTGACACCTCCCCCACCAACGGATCCCTGCCTCAAGGCTGGTGCAAAGTATCAGGTCCAGGGTCATTATTATTATTAATTTTTTATTATGGCTTTAAGCTTTCGCCATCGCCTTAAAAAAACAATTAACAAGACAAACCAAACCAAAACAATAAACAACAAACAGCAAAATTAATACACACATCATTTAAACTACAATTAATCCGGCACTTTCTTCCGCTGCTGAGCAGAAAGCCTAACAGGGAACATTATCCGGTCAATAAAA
>QEPC01012679.1:12309801-12359154 GCA_003113815.1 Sphenodon punctatus | reverse complement strand
GCGTTGAGAGCAGTGACAGCAGAGTCAGGGGAGGAGGAGGCGAAAACGGTAGCAGGGGGAGGCGCAGCTCTGGCTCTGTCTCCACAAAGAGGGCTGCCAGGGGGATTTGGCCTGGCCCACAAAACCTGTGTGTGCAGAACTGCTATGGACAAATGGATACGTTGGATGATAGAACATAGGATGTAAACAAAAGACACTGGAGCTAAAAATTGCCCAGGAATGTGACTCAGACACAGTATTGTGACAAAGAAATAACCTGAGAGAGATTCTTCAAAGAGCTACTTATTGTTGCAGGTTCGATCCATTACCTTTGTCCATAGGACAGGCCTTCTCGGTTGCTGTCCTAGTTTTATGGAACTCTCTTCCTCAGGAGATTCACTTGAGGCTGGGCCTAAGCGTCGTCTGGAGGCAGTGCCAATACAAAACTTGATTTGAAAAAGGGGTGGTTGGGAGGTTTGGAGTAAGGTTGAGGGGCTGGGAGATGGCTTTTTGGGGTAAGAGTGGGAGTTCTTATTTATTTTATTGTCATTGTTTTTATGGATTGTAAGCCACCCTGAGCCACTGTGGGAAGTGTGGTGTATAAACTCAAATCAATCAATAAACTTGAAGGACAGAATCCTGATAAGACTTGCCCCCAGGTACCCTGATCCCTGGTACACACACTAATAGATGGGAGGCGGCTACATGAGCGCACATTAACCCACAACAACCCACATTCTCCAAGACTCCACCTTGGGTGGGGGGTGGGTGGCGGCCCCATGTCCGGTGGTGGGCAAACATCTGGTGAACACCTATTAAACAAGGGGTGTTTTAACACACACATTTCTCCTGCATGTTTGCTGTTACATCCTGAACTTTGTGTGTCTAAATCACTCACCCAGATCTTAAACATCTGGCTCTTTGAACTTCTGCAGAGAACTTCTCCCAGAACAAAGTTATCTGGTCTGCACCTGATCTCTCCCCCATTTTGTTCACATGAAAACTCTCTCCCCCCAACCCCCCAAGGGGGTTTGAGAAGCATTCTTGTCTGCTAGTCTGCATGTTACCTCTCCAAGAGATAAACAGCAGCAGCAGCGTGCCCTAATACTGCCTACATGGGTTTCTGCAGCAAACAGCACAAGTGAATGATGACCACCTCTCCCTGATCCGTCCTCCTTTGCCAGCTAGTCCTGGATCTAGCTCTGTGAGGGAGAGGAGCTAAGAGGGATTTTAATTTTTTTTAAATAATCATGATTTAAGCAAAATTATCCAGAAACACAGTGATAGGTCAGAATGCTGCAGAAATCGTATTAATTAACTCAGTAAAAGTGCATTTGCTATACTGAACATGAAAGTAGTGAGACCCTTTCAACAATTCTTTTCCCATGTTAATTGCAACGGAAAGGCCTGTAAATAAAGCAAGAGCAAGTTCCACTGACCATTGTGAGGACAGATTGCTGCTTGAATGGGGAGGGGGGGCGGGCAAGAAGCCAGTTCTGAGACTCTGACTGCCATCATTTCTTGGGGGCATTTTTATTTAGAGAAATGTATTCTCAGAGCTTTTTCCTTCTGAGAAAATAAACATATTAATGTACTTTTGGCATAAGCTTATCTCAACAGCAGAACAAGCAGTGGGTTTTCTTTCTATGGCAGAAGTAGCAGAACCTTAAAGCAGCTTTAGCAAATCAGTTAAATATTGGAGAGAAAATACACAAGACCTTGAAAGCTCACACCATCTTCTCTAACTAAATAATAATATCCATTAAACATTTAAGACGGCACACACGAGCAAAACTAGATTCTTTAAAGGGACAAATAACGCCATGAAAACCTCCCTATAAGGCAAAGAATTTCACCGTTCAAGTGCATACATACCTCATGGCCAAACTCCTCTGTGCGAAAGAAAAGGAAAACCAGGGGGGGGACCCCCTGTTAAACTGCTTCTGCTGAACCAGGCAGGACTGAAATCAAAAGAAACAGCCGAAGTTCCAGCAATTTCGGTTCTGTTTCAGAGGGGAGTTTCTCTCGACACAGCATTTTGAACACTTCCACAGTAAACTGTTGCACTGCTGATTGGTTTACCAAAGGTTAACTGTCCTCTGTTGCTTGAGATAGAAAATGCAAAACTAGCTCTTCCCGGCATATTGCTTCCCTAATGTGCGACACATACCACACTGCCTTGTTTTGCTTGCAAAACCTGGTGAATCATGCTTCTGTGGTGGAAACAGACATGATGGGAAGAGGGGGGGAAAAAGTTTTAAGGTGGAGCCTTTCCTTCCTGAGCTCAGGCGCTGTTTTGACTAGCAGCAGGCTTTAGCAATGCCTTCTAAA
The DNA here is from genome assembly GCA_003113815.1 of Sphenodon punctatus. Classification (NCBI taxonomy): domain Eukaryota; kingdom Metazoa; phylum Chordata; class Lepidosauria; order Sphenodontia; family Sphenodontidae; genus Sphenodon; species Sphenodon punctatus. The sequence goes on along the minus strand of QEPC01012679.1, from coordinate 12,356,844 downwards.
ACAATAGCAAAGCAGAGCTCGGGGCGGGGAATGAGAAGGTTTCCCTTTAACGGTGAGTTTTTAAAATTCATTTTAGTTTATTCTGTCATTGTTTTAAGACCCTCGACTTCAGCACTGTCTGTCTTCAATGCTGCTGCAAAAGGCACTCAGCACGACACAAGATGGGCTCAGAAATTGACACACAAGGGTCCTTAAACAAACTACAGATTAAACACAAAAATGGACAAATATGAAGTTGACTTAGGTGTTTGCTAAACCTGATCAGTGGAATATTATTTCTGTGAAGTGGTGCTGAGAATAGCCTAGTGAAAGCAGACTAGTTGCACGAACAGAAAACGAAGCGTGGTCATTTCTTTCCTTGCTTGCATTTGGAAAACGGAATACTTTCAACCCTAATTCACATTAAACCATTTTTGTCTGCTTTATTTAGAAGTGGCTTCAAACCTACATATATGAGAACTTACATTACAGACCGATCTTAGTTTGTCACTGGAGATGAAAAATCTAAAACCTGAGTCTTTCCATAGCTTGTACAAGTGAAAGTACTGTATTTACAATATCAGAGTTACAGTTAGAGAGGTTTTCATTCTACTATTGTCCTAGAATAGACTCTATTACCAAAGAATTATTAGGAAACTAAAGCAACTCTGTCAAGACAATTTAGGTTTTGTAAAATCCAGGCTCAATAGTGATGGTTATCTTGTCTTTCTCCCCAAATTGCAGTATTCAGCTAGTGCATAATAGCTAGAAATTTAACTCAGAGGGCACATTCATACAAGATGGTTAGCTCAGCAGAAAGTTCTTCCCCATGTGTGAAAGATTTAGGATACAGGATGCACCAGCTGTAAGTGCAAAAGGTTGTCAGGAAAGTTGGGGTGGACAATCAGGCTAAATCCCTCCCCCACATTTCCTTTATTGTGTGAAGGGGTTAGTTCACATGTCAGTCAGCCTGGATTGCTGCAGAGAGAATAGAGGCGATTTCCTCCTCCCTGGGGATGTACCACCACTGCCTGCCTGGAGGAAACAATGGCCTCGATCCCAAGCCCTGTGGATCCTCAGTTCCTCACTGCAAGCACAGTATGTTTCTAGATTGTTGGTGGCTGGTGTGGCCGTGAGATACTAACCCTCCAATCCCTGCCTGCTTCTTTGTCAGGGTCCCTCTGCCTAGTTTAGTTTATTACATTTTTATGCTGCCCCCTCCTGCTTCTGCAGCTCGGGGCAGCTTACAACAATAAAAATAATATGAAATTCAATATAAAACAATATAAAAACATTAAAACCTGGCAAAAAGACAAAGAACCCCACTCTAACCCCCACCGTCCTCATCACCCTTCTCCCTCACCAAAGACCTGGTGGAACAGTCAGGTCTTACACTGTCTACGAAAAGAGGGGAGGTCTATGGACAGGCGGACCTCCAGTGGGAGGGAGTTCCAGTGTCACGGTGCAGCCACCGAGTACACCCTCCTCACAGTCGAAACCCGGGGGACCTCAAGGAGGGTGCTCCCCCGCCAACCGCAGAGGTCGATCCAGGACCCGGGGGGGTGAGGCGATCCTGCAGGTAGGTGGGGCTCAGGCCATTAAGGGCTTTAAAGGTCAAAACCAACACCTTTAATTGGGCCCGGCAGACTACTGGCAGCCAGTGCAGCGAATGGAGCACCGGTGTTATATGCTCACAATGATTCACCCTCCTAAGGAGGTGAACTGCTGCATTCTGCACCAACTGCAGTCTCCAGATTGTCACCAAGGGTAGCCCCACGTAGAGCGTGTTACAGTAATCCATTCTTGAGGTAACAAAAGCATGTGTGATGGTGGCAAGGTCCGTGTGAGACATACGGCTTAAGCTGTTGCACCAGATGTAATTGGCAAAATGCACCTTTCACCACGGCCGCTACCTAGACATCCAGGTGGAGCTGCAGGTCCAGGAACACCCCCAGACTATGGACCCAAGACACCAGGGGGGACAGACACCAGCCCACCATCATCACCTCTGTCTTGTCAGGATTCAGCTTCAAGCAGCTCACCTTCATCCAGTCCCCCACAGCTGACAAACACCGGGTAAGCACCGAGACTGCAGGACCTGGGTCAGATGTAAAAGTGATGTACAGTTGGGTGTCATCAGCATATTGATGACACCTCACCCCAAACCCTCCAACGACCTCCCCCAAAGGCTGCATGTACACGTTGAACAAGAGAGGGGAGTTAGAGAGAGGTATTTTAACCCCTCCTTTTCTTGTTTTTCCTCCAGCAGTGAGTGGGCCATCTTTGGTGGCGAGTGCATGTCTTTCTTTTTTTCCATAAGTTTTGAGGGCAATGAGAGGGTCCTCTCATGTTGAACAAATGTGGAGTGATTGGCTGTCTAGGTCAGGTGGGGAGGCAGTGAAAGTGTCCACCAGTATCTGTGTCGTAGGCTCCCAGGGATGAGGGTTAGCGTTTCTGCCAGTCTGTTGTGGTTTGTATGTGTGAATACAAGATGGTTCCATGAGAAGGATGAACATCTAGAGCAGGTGAGGGAACCAGGTGATGATCAGAGGTAAGGGGAGAGTCTCAGCAATGGCGGAGGGTTCCTCTTCCTAGATGCCTTCAGCAAGTCATTGTGGATTCCATAGGAAATAGATCAATGGCCAAGAAGAAATGGGAAGTCTAGAATCTTTCTGCATGAGAATCTGGATGGTTGACGACAGGTCTATAGCAAATTAGGGCGACACCAAGTAATTCTATCATGGAGTGTCACCTGGATCAGGCATGCATCACTGAGACCTGGCACACTCCGTTTTGGCACAGCTGGTAAAGGTGCCTTTGATTTTTTCATCCTGTCTGCAATGCATGAGGTGGCCCACCTTAGAGGGGAATACATTGGAATGCCTGGCTATGTCTTGTGCCACTGGGGCCAAGTTCCTGGAGCTGGTGTCAGCATTTTGCTGGTGGCATGTCCCAGGACGGTCGCCTTGGGGGGACTTCAGTGTGCACAGCGGCAGATCCAGGGGGCTGGCCTTTTAGCCCCTGGGTGAGATGACATCTCTGGCTTCTACCCACAGTATCCAGGAGAGCACTCAGAAGGCTAGCCAAGCAGGGGTGTAGCTACCATTGGACAAACAGGAACATTTGTCCCAAGGCCTGAACTGACTGGGGGCCCAATATCCAAGGGAGCTAAGCCACCCTTTCCCCTCCCTTTTTTCTTTTCTCTTTTTTTAAAATTGCCATCTGAACTGGCTTGGGATCCTTTCAGCTGCTGTGTGGGCCCCTTCCCCCTCCCTGCCCGCAGTTGCAACATTGTGTCTGACACAATGTTGCAGCCGTGGGCAGGGAGGGGAAGGGGCCCATGCAGCAGCAGTCTGCGTCAGGCCAGGTCACACACACAAGCCTCGTGGCTTGGCTCACCCCCCTGGCATCATGTCACGGAGGAGTCCTCCCCACCAGTCCAGACCAGGACTGGCTTGAGGGAGGCCCAGCCTGTGGAACCACCACCGGGCACCTTCCCACTCTGGCACTCCCCACATCAAGGCGGCCCAGCCTGCCCCGGCCCACCCGCCCAGCTCCTGGCCTCCAGGGCTGGTCAGGTGGGCCAGGGAAGCAATGGCACTGCTGCTGGCTGTGCTCNGCCAGGGAAGCAATGGCACTGCTGCTGGCTGTGCTCGACCCCAGCATGCAGGCAGAGAGCCGCAAGGGACCGTGAGACCAGCTCACCGCCAGTCCAGAAGACAGATGGGCCCAGCAGCAGGCCACGAGCAGCATGCCACAGACTCTGCAGAAAGCAAGTAAATCCCAAGCACCAGCAGCCCAGCGCCCCTAGGTCAGCTGGCAGCTTCACCACCGGCAGGAAACAAAGAGGGGGGGGCACAGACATTTCTTGTCCCTGGGCCCATCCCAAGCTAGCTACGCCCCTGTAGCCAGGCACTTGCCCTTCAGTTCCCTGGTTCCTTGTCATCTCAACTGTCCCTAGACCACTGTGGTGTAATAGCAATCTAGAGGACCTTAACTAGGCTGGGGCGTAGATTGGAGAGAAGATGGATGAAGAACCCAATCTTCAGCTGTACGTGGGTGTCCAGAAGGGCTGTTACTGAGGTCAAGTGGTAGCACTTGTCCTCCGGCATAGACACTGTAGGGAACAGATCATGTAACCATTTTGGGTTGTGCACAGCCTGGTAAATCCAGACTGCCTCAGCCCATCTAGTTTCTTCAACAGAGTGCTGTGAAAAGTTTGCTACATTCTTTGCAGGAGAAGACCGATAGATTCTGGGTGGGACTTGCTGGGCCTTTTCAAGTGGAGAGCCATAGGGTCCCAAGGGAGCGTATTCCCCAGCTGACTTCAACATAGTTGAGTACAAGGAGATGGATGAGACCCAGTACATGGGCTCCGACCCATGACCTGGTTGTTGAAGGCAAGTGCTGGGGTGCTGGTACCTTTACTGACAGGCACTATTAACACCTCCTTTATGGAGGGGAGGATGGCAGCAGTCTGCCTTAAACATGCAGAGGTTCATCCCCATCTCTTGATGTTGGAGTGCTTGCCAATTATTGCCCAGGCTCCAATCTATCTTTTTTAAGGACGGTGATGGAGAAGGCAGTAGCAGTACAGCGGCAGGAGCATCTGGATTCCAGTAAAATCTTGGGGAAATTCCCGTCTGGTTCCAGCCTTACCACAGGGTAGAGACCACACTTGTCAGAGCAATGAATGTTCTGCTGAGGATTTTAGATCAACGACAGCTGGTCATTTTGGTCACGTTGAACCTTACAGCAGTATTCGATATGACTGACCATGGGTTGCTGTTTCAGTGGCTGAGGGATGTCACTGGCATGGCAGGAGCTGCTGCTGGTTGGCACTTTGAGTCCTATCTTGTAGAGCAGCATCAGTCAGCGATGATGAACTGTTATGCGTCATCACAGAGACTCAAGATGCAGTGCTCCTCAAGGTTCGATTCTTTCTCTCCTGGTTTCCAGCAGAGACATACAACCCTGACTAAGCACTGGGTTGAGTATCATCAGAACGCTGTATGTCTCTCGCCCTGTGAACCCTGTCATCTCCGCCTCTGCCGAGAAGGAATGCCAATTATCCTGACTAAGATCAAGATTCATGCTGCTACAAATCTTTTCGATAGCGCAACTCGGCATACACGGCACTTTACAGTCACAGATTTTCAGAGACAGGTCCCTGCCCAGAGGGCTTACAATCCAAAATAAACAGTACAAGGGTTCACACCCCAGGACCCAGTGTCCCCATATTGGGGCTGGCCAGCAGAATCTGTAAATTTTGCACCTGCTGCAGCCGCCTCAGAGAAGCCACAGGGATCCCTCGTTTTGTAACCCACTTTATTATCCACACAAATTACAAGTGTTTCCCCTTGGTGCCTACCAGCACCCAATCATGTTATTTACAGTCCCCTACACAGTCTCTTGGGAGCCTCACCCCCAACCTCTTAGGCACTTGGGCTCTCTCCGAGCTCGTCTCCTTGCCCTCTTGGGGGCTGGGGCTCTCCACACAGCCTCCAACACTCTCCGGTCGGCGGCCCTTCACCACCCCCACTCAGCTGTTTCCGGTCCCACTCTCGGCTGTCAGTTGCAGCAGTAGGTTTAAAGCCCCCGCACCACTGTTGCTGTCACTTGAGAACTTAAAGGGCCGCAGCCTGCAGTGCTCACCCTATTACAGGAACGCACAGGGAAAGACCCATCTTACAGACGGGGCACTGAGGTGGAGGCTTGCCCCAGGCCACCCAATGGAGTTTTAGTTTAGTATTCAAAATGTATAACCCTCCCCATCCTGCCAAATGGCAGCTCAGGGTGGTGTGCAAAAGACAATATAAAAATACAAAATACAATATAAAAACAATTTTTTAAAATTGACTTGACTTGTTCCTGACCAATTCATGCTACCTCACCCCCAGAAAAAGAACCCCACCTGCCACCCATCTCCCTCACCAAATGCCTAGTGAAACAGCCAGGTCCTGCAGTGTCTGCTGAAGGAGGGGAGATCCAGAGAGACCTGACTAGGGTGAGATTTGAACCTTTTCCACTACACACCACACTGGCTCCAGTTCATGCCTGGGATAATGATTTAAAGGTGACCTCAAAGAGGTGGGCCCTTAGGTGGGACTTGACTATGGACAGGGAGGGGGCCAGGCGTACCAGGGCCTCAGGAAGATTGTTCCAGGCATCCAGTGCAGCGAGTTGAAAGATGCGGAGTCAGGAGTTGGCAGTGGAGGAGAAGGGGGCATATAAGAGTATCTTGCCTGATGAACGGAGGTCACGAGAAGGGGTGTAGGGGAAGATAAGGCAGGAAAGGTAGCGAGAGGCTGAACAGTGAAGACACCTGTAAGTAGAAGAAGCTTAACTTGTATACGGAAGTGGATGGGAAACCAGTGTCGTGACTTGGGGGGTTGGGGGGGTTACGAGGTCATAATGGAGGGCAAGGCAAGCACATCTTGCAGCTGGATTAGTAGAGAGAGATGGTTCAGTGGGAGACCTGCAATACTCTAAGCGGGAGGTGACAAGAGCCTGGATAAGAGTTTCTGTGTTCAGAAAGGAAGAGAGGGAGGATTTTTGTAACGTTATAAAGAAAGGTCTGACAAGTACCAAATGGAGTGGAATGATTATTTCTTACTGTGAAACGATGCTTCTGTTAATGCAGCCTAAAACTGAATTCGCCTTTTTTGCAGCCCCATCCCACTGATGACTCATAGTTTGTCATCAGTCACAGTCCTTAGATCCTTTTCACAAGCCAAGAATCCCTCATCTAAGGCCACTTTTGGACCTTCGCCCCCACTCATATTCTGGCTGCGAGGGTGGGGAATGTGCAAGCCAGGATACGCATGGGGATCGGCCGGTCTGAAGGCCCGCCCCTCCGCGTGGCTTTGCTGGCAGAGACGCACAGGGATGTAGGAGCTGGATTTCCTGTTCTGCATCCCCGCTGGTGTTTGCCGGCAAAGCCACGTTGGGGGGGGGAGGGGGTGCTTTCACACCGGCCTATCTCCGTGCGTATCCTGGCTTGCACATTCCCCCACCCCCCACACAGCCAGAATATGGGTGGGTGGGTGTGTGTGTGTGTCTGAAAGTGGCCTTAGACTTGTGAATTCGGTTTGAATTTCATTTTGTTATTTTCAGCAGAGATTTCCAACTTTCCATAAGTCATGCAGGAGCAGGGTCCATTGCATAATAATCTCAGTCTCCACGGCCAGGATGTCCATTCTCCAGTCTCTTTATTAGTCACTCTCCACCATTGGGCCTCTCAATAACACTGTTCCCCTCACAGCAGCTTCTCCCAGTCTCTAGGCCAGGCCTCCATGGCAACCCGTTTGCCTCACTGGGGGAAAGCAGAAATGCACGTAACGCTGCTGGAACATTTCTTCGGCATGTTGCAGGGCTGTATTGGAGCCCTAGGCAGCTCTGCAATGTGCATAAGACATGTTCAAGCGGAGCTAGTTACAGTGCGTGTCTGTTTTCACTCACTGCCGCTCCCTGAAGCTCCCTCAGCCTCTGGGTCAGAACTCCCCAGCTCAGATTATTTCCTGAGGGCCCTTACAGTCAACCCCATGGCTGCTAATTCTTCATGGGAGAGCCATCTCTCAGGTCTCACTCCAGCACTGAGCTACTCTCAGGCTTGCGCCGCACCTTCACCCAACTGCCTTCCATTAGGCACGGTCCTCCCAATGCTCCAGTGCCTGCAGCTCTGCTCGCGCAGCCTCTGTGCTGGTGCAAGCTGTCTTAACGGGCTCCCAGCTCTCTGCGGCTTTACTCTGCCACACCAACCTATCGACATTTTCCTGAATTCTAGTCCTATCTTCCAAGGTGTCAGCTACTCCTTCCAGTTTTGGTCATCTGCAAATTGATAAGCATCCCCTCTACTCCTTTGTCCAAGTTGTTAATAAAGGTGTTAAACAGCACTGGACCCAGAACCAAGCTTTGCAGGATCCCATTCGATACCTCCCTCCAGTCAGATGATGAGCCATCGATGATCACTCTGAGTACGGTTCTTCAACCAGGTGTGAATCCACATTGAGTGCTTTTAGACAGATGCAGGGGTGCTTGCCGTGGGAGGAGGTCCAGGGGTGAAACCCCGACTGGGTTCATTTAAAATGGACCCGGTGGCTGCCGTGGCCCACACAGTTTCTCTCCCCCACGCCATAGCGTTGCAGACTAGAGCGATGCTTACAAACTGACTGTTTCGTAAACTTTTCTAGTATCTTCCCAGGTACTGAATTCAGACTTACTGGATCCCACATTCCTGCATCCTCCGTTCCCTTTTCTTATTTTTCTTTTTTTTAAAGATAGGGACATTTGCCCATCTCAGTCTTCTTACACATCACTGGTCTTCCAAGAATTCTTTGAGTAATTTTTAAAATTACTATTATTTTTTCACATTTTTATGCCGCCCCCTCCTACTTACACATCTCGGGGTGGCTAACAACAACACATAAAATCCCAAAATGTAAAATATTAAAATAACCCAGGCAGAACCTCCCCACCCCCAACTCATCTCCCTCATCAAAGGCCCAGCAGAATAGCCTAGCCTTACACTGAAAAAGGGGAGGTCTGAGGACAGGCGGGCCTCCAGTGGGAGGGAGTTCCACAGCCGCCATGTGGCCACCGAGGATGCCCTCCTCACAGTCGACACCCAGGAGACCTCAAGGAGGGCATCTCTGGCCAACTGCAGAGGCCGATCCAGGACCCAGGGATGAGGGGTAAAAATTTAAATAAATAAAAATAAATAATTCCTCCCGCCCTGAAGGCAATTTGTTCAATATAGCCCCCTCTTTATCTAGTCTGGCCTGCAATCTTTATGCCTCATTACTCAGACATCGGTTGCCAGGCAGGACAGTTTCCCTTTTTTGTGAAAGTTGAGACAAAGTGTTTACTGCTAGCATTTCACCACCTTCACCGAGTGGCGAAGGCCCATTTCCTCATTCTTCCTTTCTTCTGACCCTATTGTTGTTTTTAGCCTCCCTAACTAACCTTAGCTCATTTTGTCTGCGCTCTACTCAACACCATCCATAAAGGGTTGGGCTACACATCTTGTCCCTCCTTCCATTTCTTATGTTTCCCCTTGGAGTCTTAGCTCATTGTTAAGCTTCTTGTGCAGCCACACTGATTTCTTTGCATGTCTCCCATTTTTCTTTTTCACTAGATTCGTTTGTGATTGTGTCTTCAGTGCCCATGATCCCAAACCTCCTGCATGCGGGATCCAGGCAGTTCCTGTGTGGGTCCACACAGCACAATGTTTCTGCAATTGGCACCCGTGCTCATACCTCACAGCGCATGCAGGACATGGGATTGGCTCCCGTGTCGTTTTCTTTTCATAAACAAAGTCCCAGCCTCTCCATGCTTGTATGGTTGCATAGAGCCCTAAGTACAATAGCTTCACTTCATGAGCAGCTGCCAATAACTATCCTCCTTCACCGCTGGCAAGCTGCCCTTACCAAGATGCCACCTTGCACTTATAAACAAACAATATCTACAGACATTTAAAAGCCTTTACTACAATTTGCCCCCTCAGGTGGTACCAATTGGTTTCAGAAACTGCCAGCTCTCCTGACCATCTTTTTCTTTTAACTTTTATGCCCATCGAAACATACCTCCAAATTCTTTAAGTCTGCTTTTTAAAAATCTATTCTCTGAAATTTGCTGTGATGCTACCAAAAGGAGAGAGTACAATCTCTATTATTTCCCAACATGCCTGCCACCCTCCCTCTCTCAACCAGTTCATTGGTCAGAATCAGATCCCAAATAGCTGTGCTTCTGTGTTTTTCTTCAATCTTTTTGAAAGAGAAACTTGTCTCTTCACACACACACCAAGACGCTTTTGTCTAGAGAGCATGGTTGATCATATACAAGGGATGGAGCCAAGGTAGTTTAGAGGATATATTTTATTGAATCAACTTCTCTTGGTGAGAGTATTCAAGCTCAAGAATTTTTTGGTCACTCTACGTTTTGCTGTATTAGTCACAGAAAAAAATAATCAAGACAGTTGAAATCCCCTATTAGTAACATTTCATGGGCCTTTTGAAACCTAAGGCAGACTATCAAATAATGCATCATCCACTTCCTCTGCCTGGTTTGGTAGTCTACGCTAGATGTCATTATGACATTTCTTCCACTGTTTGCCCCATCTAACTTCACTTAGATACTTTCATTGGAGTCGCACAAGTCTACATTACTACATCCCCTCTCCTTTTATCCTTTGCCTAGAGCTATACACCTCAGTATTGACCTTCAAGTCATGAAAGTTATCCCACCAGGACTGAGTAATTCCAATGAGGTCACCATTTCCTTCACATATTAAGACTTCCAGTTCACCCCTCTTGTCTCCCATACTCTTGGTATTAGTATATAAACATTTTATTTTCTTGGTACAAAATCCTACGCAGGATTCTCTTGCTGTTTTATCTTGGGCCTCACAGTTCTCCTCACTCCAACCCACGACACAGGTTATCACCCTTGGTCCTTCCCTCTGGTTTTATGCCACCATTCCCCCCTACAACCTAATTCAAGAACCTCTTCACCAGGTTACCTAGATGACAACTGTGATAAACAAAAGAAATCAAATATGGGTCTGCAGAGCCTCAGATGTGGGAGCCCAGTTCAGGAGGAGGCTCCAACACAGAGGCCTGCACAAATAAACTAAAACAACATCCTTTGTGCAGCCCACAGGCCTGCGATGCAAGGAGGCCGCAGGACATGGGCGAGTCCAAGTGTGTCTGTTGAATATTCCTGTGTTAGAAGGGGATCCAAACAACCATTTCACACACGGCTCCAACTTCCTTGGCACGGACAACACTTTAGCCAGACTGGGACAAGGAGTTGGACAGTTGTATCCTTCCGCACTAACCATGCAAATTGTGTGAATGAGCAGGGTAGCACAAGGAATTTCACCCAGAGGCTCCTGGGGAAAATAGCCCCAGAACATAATGGGCATGACAGCCCCGAGAGGACAGTGGGGAAACTGCCTCATGAGAAACGTAATCCCAGAAAGTAGACTGGCAGCCCCTGGTTGGGGGAGATTATGCGAGAAAACAGGTGTTCTAAGAGCAGACTTAACAATAGCTACGAATCCCAGAAAGATCTAAACGTGGCCTGTGGAGCTATAGAAAAGCCTTCTGGAGGGGCGACATGAAGGCAGGGAGAGACCGCGGAGAAAGACATGAAAGGAGACCAATTTAGCGTTGGGCGGATAGGGGGCCTTAAGCCTGGGGGGCTGAGGAGCCACTCCAGCTGCAGGATGCAGCATAGCTAGGCCTGGAAGACAATGGGGGCAGGCGTGCCTGACATTGCCTGCTGGAGGGCAGTCCCTCAGACAACCTGTGGGAAAGGCAGCAAGCGTCTGGACTGGAGGAAACATCAGGACATTGAAAGAAAAATGCATAAAATTCCAAACTGGAGTTCTGACCCTGCAGAGACCTCACGAGGACGTGATGCTACAGCCAAGGAAGAGCGTGCTGCTGGCACCCAGAACAAGGGTCGGGACATTGCTTAAATTAAGGTGTAGGGAGGAAAGCTGACCAGTACAGAAAGTTTCAGAAACACTCAGCCTGTCAATAGAGACAAAGTAGCACAGTGACTGCTTTTATTGGGTGCAAGCTTTTGGACCTCTAAGGTTCTTCAATTAGGCAGCCCTGTGAGCTCCGAAAGCTTGCATCCCGGCTCCACCAACTCTAGTTGGATAACGCTTTACTGCTTTCTTTCTATAGTTGGGACCAACGCAGCAGACCCTACTTTCTCTACACTCAACCTGTCACTAATACCAATGTTCATCTAGTAATGCGTGGGACTTGGAGGATGGGAAGGTTGAGATTATGGTCAGGAAAGGGCATGATATTCAGGAGCGCCATCAATCCAGGGATACGCACCCTGGATCTTCCTTCAGGATTTTGTATTATTCACTGTGGCATTCTGGTGTCTCACCTCAGATGCTGAAAGGCTTGTAATCTGATGCTCACAGAGGCTTCCTACAATTCCTTCTTCTCTTCAATATGCAGAACTCTCTTCTCACATATCCTGTTTAACTTCATCATTAGCCACTGGCGGACATTGGGTAAAAACAGATGTGCAGCCAAGCGCAGCCGCTCCCCGGCCTGGGGTGGGAAACCCCAAGCTACGTCAGATCACCAGGCACACGCAGCCATGGCTACAGAGATCAATCAACGTGTGGGAAGTCAGCCCTGCCCCGGTCATGACGGCCCCCAACTCACAGCAGGTCAGGTGAGGCAAAACAGATGTGCCAGTGGCTCCCAGGCCACCATCACATCTGTCTTTACTCACAGTTAGACTTCATGCTCACACCTGTACATTTAACCCCCCACCCCCCTTGCTTTCCCTCCTGTGCCACCTCCTTGCCCAGCTAGCATTGGCAAGAGGCAAGTATTGGGAAAGGGGATTTATGGAGGTCTCACCTACGTAGTCCTAACCCCGTGTCTGGATATTTTCAGCCAGCTAGGCTTTCTATTACTTTAAACTGGTCCTCCAATGGATTAAATTGTGTTGAATTTGTGACACAATCAACATGTCCATGGCAACAATCTGTGATGTCCGATCCAGGACCAACGCCACAGCACTGTCATGTAGGAGAAGCTAGACAGGGCGCAAGAACAAAGGCAGCCAGAAGAGGAGCAGATCATCAACAGGAACAAATCAGCCAAGAACCATGAGCAGAAGCAAGATCCTGTGATCAAGAAAGGTGGGTTCTATTCAAGCACTTCTATGTATTTGCTATGGAACTAAGCACATCTTCGGCCTACATCTTTCCAAAATGTCCACTAGTTTTGGTATCTGATTAATACACTCCCCTGCCTTTACATGGCACGTCGGTGTGCTTTACAATCATAAAATAAAACAATATCAAATCAATTTAAAAGGGGACGGTTAAAAGGGAGGACAGACTACATTAAGGGGATCCTAAAAGCACCCGGAGGCGAGGTCCATTAGAAGCAATCAGTTAGAAATGTACATTCTGGGAGTGAACAACAGAGAACGGATCACCCCATCTTGACCCTGTTGGAGACTTCTCGCAAGTGACGATGGTGCTTTTTAAACAAAATGCAACCACTCATGGCGCACTGCAGAAAATGTCAGAGCGCACCATGCAGTGCGAGCCAAAAACGTGTGTGGCATCGGGTGTCCACACCTGCCTAGCCCAATATGACCTTGGCGAGTCATCTACACACGTGCAAAACAAAACCACACCACCCCCTCGCAACACATGAGAAGAGCAGCTTCCTGTGTGGCCCACCCTGTGGGCCAGGAGGAGGGACTGCCAGAGGCTGCAGCAGCTCCTGGGCAGGAAGGAGTTATTGGTTGTTGCAGCTTCATGTTTCCGTGGTATCCGCGGCCGTGTCATGGCAGAGGGTGCACAGGTAGTTGGGTGGAGGGTGTTGCCAGATGGGACAAGGGGGAAATGGCTGCCCTTGCGAGTTGTTTGCAGGGCCGGTCCATGGTGGCGGGGGAGTGAGCAGGCTGCCCATGTGGCTGCAATGGTCATCCTGGGAGCTGCCTGTTAGAATCCCTCCCCACTCACTCCATGTGTGTGGCTGCTCTGCAGCCAGGGATTCTCTCTCCCCCTTTAAGCCTTGCTCATTTAAAAACACCCTGAGATTGGCCTCTGTCGGAGACAGGATGCTGGCCTTGATGGACCGTTAGTCTGACCCAGTATAGCATGACTTATGTTCTCCTTCTGCTAGCTGGGTCTCTCTCTTATAGAGCCCAATTGGGCTCAGCTGCAGCTATTGGTAGCAGTATGCCGGTCAGCAGGGAGCTCATCCTGCCACAACTCACCCCAGCTCACAGGCACACTGGTACAATCAGTCATATTTCTTTTGGTTTGCACAAAACTTCTGCTCTTGGGTGCAAATATTTACATACAACGACACTCAGTTTCTGACAGGAAGGAAACTTTTATGCCTTGTTCCTGCCCAAACCAGCTGCCTGCACTTCCGTTCCCATCTGCAGTCTTCTCAGCCTCAAACTAGCTCGATTACATTCGTTAAAACCCATGTAATGGTGAAAGCAAAGTATTAACTTTCTCTTTCTCAAGGATTTTATCATTGCATCTCTTATCTATAGTGGCAGAACAGATGAATGGATATTTTTTTTAATTTACTAATTTTAAATTTTAATCAAGAGGCCTTTCCATAGAGAGAATAAGCAGGGAAAGTGGCTAATTTTTGTTGAGAAAACCATAACTCACCCTAAAATCATTAGCTGAACATCACTCAACTCTGAAGATTTGGCCCATCAAGCTCAAGACCTCTTAGTGCGATGGATCCAGCAGAAGCTTGTTCTGTTGCAGGATTGGCAAACATCAGCCCAAACCCTGTGGACGCAAACTCAACAACCCACTCAACATCCTTCCCGACTCTCAGAGCAGCCTTAGCAGACCATCTCACTCAAGAAAAGCTTGCAAAGGGTTGGCAGAAACCCCACAATTGTCATCAAATGGGATCTCATCCCTTTTCTCTCAGACGTGCTTCTAGCTCTCTCTAGCTCTACATGGGCACTTGTACAGGTTACCTGGCCTGGCAGATCTCCCAGCGCAGAATCTCACAGCTGAGAATCCTATGCTGATCTCTGGGGGCAGGGGGGGAAATGTCATCAGCCAGGTCCTGTGGCATTTTCTTTTACGAATGGCAGGGCTCAAACTCCAGCCCTGTCATACATAAGATGATTTTACCCCCGCCCCCACGTTGGGAGATAAGCATAGGATTCTCATCCGGGAGATTCTGTGCCGGGAGTTTCCATGTCCTAGCCTTCTTCTCCTGCAGCTCTTCAGCACTATCCTCCCATACAAGTGTCTATTCCCACACCAGTCTCTTGACTGTGACCTCCACGGCTGCAGGTTCTTCAGCAAGAACTTTCAACATCTGGTTGTGTTGTCAAGTGCCCCTGCGCAAGCGGAACGGAAATGGTGGTGTGACACCCGCATTCATCACAATGGACATCTATCACTGTCCTCCCAAAGTAACAGGCGCAGGGCTGGCCCCAGGGTTTGTGAGGCCATGTGCTTGGTGCGGGGCCTAATTTGCATAATTAGACCCCCACCTAATTATGCAAATGCATGAATTTACATAAAGTTTACTCCCTCTGGACAGGAAGGATTCCCATTCTAGCAATACAGACCGGCTCCTTACCACTGTTGTGGGTGCAGCCCTTTGGCTTGAAGACTATCCTGTTGCCCCTTAGTCTTTGCTTTGCTGGCCTAAACATAGGCCACTTTCAGACATTCCCCCCCACTGGTGCATATTCTGGCTGCGGGGGGGAATACGCAGCCAGGATATGCGCAGGGATAGGTTGGTCTGAAAGCCCCCACCCCCCGCACGGCTTTGCCGGCAGAGAGACGCAGGGATGCAGAGCAGGAAATTGAGCTCTGCAGGTGGGGCTTTCAGACCAGCCAATCCCCCCGCATATCCTGGCTGCGTATTTCCCCCCGCAGCCAGAATATGCCGGGGGGGGGGGCATGTCTGAAAGTGGCCTTTCCTCATAAAACTTATTTTCCAAACCCGTTATCATCTCTGTTGCCCTCCTCTGAACCCTCTCCAGTTTCTCAATGGTCTTCTTTAAATGAGGCCCCCAAAACTGGACACAGGACTCCAGGTGAAGTCTGACAAGTGCCAAGTAGACTTGAATTATTATTTCTGCCAACTTGGACACGATGCTTCTGTTACTGCAGCCTAAAACTGCATTAGCCCTTTCTGCAGCTACACTGCATTCCTGACTCATGTTCTGCTTGTTATCAACCACAAACCCTAGCTCCTTTTCACGTGTGCTACTGCCAAACCAGGGATCCCCCCCATCTTATACTGCTGCATTTAATTTTTCTTCCCTAAATGCAGAACTTTACATTTATTTCCATTCAATTTAATTTTGTTAGTCTCAGCCCAGATTTCCAACCTACCAAGATTTCTATCTTCCATGGCGTTAGCTACCAGTTCTCTACAATCATGATAAGTATTTCCTCTACTACTTCATCCAAGTCATCAATAAAGATGTTGAACAGCACTGGACTCCGGACAGAGCCCTGCGGAACCGCACTCGATACCTCCCTCCAGTTTAATGATGAGCCATTTATCATCACGCTTTGAGTATGGTTCTTCAACCAGCCATGAAACCTGTCTCCCAGCCCAAACTGTGCAAGCTTGTCAATGAGGATTTTGTGTGAAACGTCGTTGAACACTTTGCTGAAATCAAAATATATTGGCCACAATCCTGTGGCCTGTGGATCCCCGTGTACAAGCCGCATGAGCCCGCATGTGTGGTCTGTGCATGGCACAATGCATGGCTGCACATTTTATCATATTTGTTGCCTTCTCTGTACCTTTTCTATTTCTCTTGTATCTTTTTAAAGATGGGATGACCAGAACTTCACACAATACTCAAGGTGCGGTCGTACCATAGATTTATAGAGAGGGATAGTTTCAGTTTTATTCTCTATACCCTTACGAATAATTTCTAACATGGTTTGCTTTTTTGACTGCTGTCACACACCGAGCTGAAGATTTCAACGTATTGTACTCAATGACTCCAAGGTAACTCCTAATTAAGACCACTTTCACACCATCCTCCCCATGCATATTTTGTCTGTGGGAGGGAATGCAGAAGCCAGGATATGTGCAATCCAGCTCTGTATCGCTGCGTGTGTTTGCCAGCAAAGCCGCGCAGGGGGACTTTCAGACTGTCCGAACCCCACGCACATCCTGGCTTGAGCATTCCCTCCCACAGCCAAAATACATACAGGGAGGAAGGTGTGAAAGCGGTCTTAGAACTGGACATCGTGTACATATAGTTTTGGTTATTTTTCCCCATGTGCATCACTTGCACTTCTCCACATTAAATCTCATCTGCCATTTAGATACCCAGCCACCCAGTCTCATAATATCATCCGCTTGTGTTTTAACAACCTTGAATAACTTTGTATCATCTGCAAATTTGGTCACCTCACTCTTGACTCCAATTAATACATTAAACAACACTGGTCCCTCCTAGCACAGATCCCTGGGGCACTCCGTTATTTACTTCCCTCCATTCTGAAAACTGACCATTTAGTCCTACTCTTCATTTCCTGTCCTTTAATCAGTTACCAATCCACAATAGGACACTGCCTCCTATCCCAGGACTTTTTAATTTCTCCAAAAGTCTCTCATAAGGGACCTTATCAAACGCTTTCTGAAAATCCAGATACTCTGTATTGACCAGCTCATACACCCTGAGTAAATTTCAGTAAATTAGTGAAGCACGACTTCCCTTTGCTAAATCCATGTTGGCTCTTTCCCATTAAGCCAAGTTTATCAATACACCCAGTAATTTTGTTCTTAAAAAGCGTTTCCACCAATTTTCCCTGGCACGGACGTCGAGCTTACTAGTCATTTCCAGGACCGCCTCTAGAGTGGTTTTTAAATATCAGTGTTACATTCACTACCCTCCAGTCCTCAGGTACAGTGGCAGATTTTAGCGCTAGGTTACAAATTACCAATAGTAGGTCTACAATTTCATATATCTGAGCTCCTTCAGAACTCTGGGGTGAATCCCATCTGGTCCCGGTGATTGTGGCTACTATTTAGTTTGTCAGTTTGCTCTACCACCTCTTCCAGAGTCCGTTGATTTGTGACAGTTCTTCTGATTCTGATACAAAGGACAGTTCCGGTGTGGGTCTCTCCCCAGCATCCTCTGCTGTGAAGACTGATGCAAAGAATTAATTCAGCTTCTCTACAATGGCCTTATCCTCCCTGAGCACCCCCATTACCCCCTGGTCATCTAACAGTCCAACTGACTCTCTAGCAGGCTGCTTGCTTCTGATATACTTTTAAAAGTTTTTATTAAATTTTCCCCCCTTTAGCAAATTATCTTCATATTCTCTCTTGGTTTTACATCTAACTTGCCAGTGCTTATGCTCTTTCCTATTTTCCTCATTAGGGTTAGCTTTCCATTCTTTAAAGGATGCTTTTTGGGCTCTAACAGCCT
Organism: Sphenodon punctatus; assembly: GCA_003113815.1. Taxonomy (NCBI): domain Eukaryota; kingdom Metazoa; phylum Chordata; class Lepidosauria; order Sphenodontia; family Sphenodontidae; genus Sphenodon; species Sphenodon punctatus. The sequence goes on along the minus strand of QEPC01012679.1, from coordinate 12,338,910 downwards.
CCTTCACCTCCCCATTTAGCCACACTGGCAGATGATTGGTTTTCTTGCTACCGTTTTAAAATTGTGGAATACATTTAGCGTGGGCTTCCAAGATGGTGTTTTTAACTAGTCTCCACTCCTCCTGCAGACGTTTAATCCTTGCCATGCTCCTTTTAGTTTTCTTCTAACTACCTTCCTCATGTTAGCATAGTCTCCCTTTCTAAAGTTAAATGTTACTTTGGTAGTTTTATCATTCTCCCTCCAGTAATTATGTCAAATTTTATTCTATTAAGATCACTATTGCCAGGTGGCTCCACCACTGTTACCCCTTGCCCCAGGTCATGCACTCCATCCACTTAGGACTAGATCTAAAGTAGTTCCTCCTCTCGTTGATTCCAAGACCAGTGGCTCCAAACAGTAGTCATTTATGGCATCTAGAAACTTTGCAGCAGAGGACCACCAAGGAAGAGGAGCAAGTGAGACAGCTGCATTTTGTCCTTACTGATTGCAAACTGCGGGGAGTGCCGCTTCGCTGGGGATCCTGTGTGTAGCTGATCTAGGAGCAGGGGGAGCTGCAAAGAGCACCAAGCGGCAGTAGTTGAGCTGAGGCGGACCAGGCCTTTCCACAGGTGATAGCTGGAGTGCCGGAGCTGAAGAGCTGGGAGTCGCCTCCGGAGCCGCACGCGGGCGCCTTTGTGCATGCGGCCTTGGGTATCGGCGGTGCAGGCTGTGATCCTCGCCTTTTCCTCTTTTTGATTCTTCAGCCGTGAGAGGTTTGGGTCACTAACAACTGTAAGTACCATCATGGCAGAAAAGAGGGGCAGGGCAGAGGACTCGCCTGTTAGCCTTTCTGACACCCCAAGGTACAAATGCCCTAAGGTTGCCCCTGCCTCTATGACTATGCTTACCCCACTGAAGCTGGCTAATAAATTCCAGTGCTTACAGTAACTGGGGGATCAGAAGGACCAGTCTGTGGAGTTCCAGCGCTTGGAGGAGGGAGTTGCTCCATTTGGGGATGCTACTGTCCAAGGGCCAGCTGACTTACCGACTGCACCCTGCGATACTTCAGCAGGTGAGGCCTTAAAGATGCAGTGTCACCTGATTAGTAAGACTGTCAGCCTCCTAGTCTCAAATATGTCAGAGGTTAACAATTCATTGCTGTGGGTTAGAAAGCAGTTAACCGAGGTATTATCTAAACTGGACACTATGCTCTCTTGCCCACATGTAAGTCGACCCCTCGTAGAGGTTGAACCTCCAGCTGACAATGTAATAGGGAGGGAAAGAACGGCCATGTTGACAGTAGGCCGGGGAGTTAAAACATCTACACAGTTTAGACAATTTTCACCTATGGCTATGTGGGTCAAGGCCCGCTCTCTTCCCAATGGGGTTATCCCCAAATGGGAAGAAACAACGGATGTCGCTCATAACCTTGCTCATTTATTGTGCATGAAGGTGGAGACAAATGAGGTGGTAGATGTAATTCGGCTGTTTGATACGCGCAACTATGTGTGCCGGCGGGCAATATTCAGTTCACCTAGACTTTCTACTCAAATGTTTAAAGCCCGGAAAAGTCTACTTATTAGAGGGGTTTCTTTTGATAGAGGCTACCTGACAGAGGGAAGTGTGGATCTGTTGGGTAATCAGGCTCCTCTCATTCAGCTCTCTTCATCGAATAGGGTGATGTTGGGCACTCGAGATCGGATAATTGATTTAGAAATGGGTAATTTCGCTGCCTGCAGCATGATTCCCCCATCAGATGCTGATCATATGGTCACTCAGGAATTCCCCTCGCTTTCGGGGGGTAGCTCCTGAGAGGGGGAGGGGTTGCGGGCAAAGGTGATGACCCAAGAGGTTCCCTCAAGGGTAGGGTGGAAAGAAGGAATGGACTAGGGAAGTATGGAGGGGGCTACTTGGCCGCAATTAGATGAAAGGCTTGCAGGCAACTCTTTCCGGCAGCCACAGGCTCGCCAGGCAACCCTTACTCAAACTAGCCCTGTTGAACCAGATGGATGTTGTGACGTCAGCTCTGGTTCTCCAACAAGTCAGCATCTGCTTGCTCAAAAGCTGAGAGCTTTCTTGTTTGATAAGGGAAAGATTGAGGTATTATCAGTTTCCTCTGCCTTTCACAACCTCCCGGTGATTGATCAAGATAGTCTCATCCAAAAATTGGATGCGCTTCGTAGAGATATTCCCACAGGGACCTTAGAGTACAAAGCTCCAGCACTTAGGGGGGGCAATTTACAGTATAAGGTGGACTATGGCGGGGAAGCCTGGACAACTGCCAGATACTTAGACCCGAGTGAGCTGGGCGAGGCAGTAAATAATGCAAATTTGACGGATAACTTAACTAGGTCGGATAATGAGGAAGATGTACATGCTCTAAAGAGACATTTTCAGCCAGAAGAGCAGGATCCTCCTGCCAAGTCAGCTGTTGCTGTAGTGGCCGAGATTGTACCCCAATTAGTGAGAGGGACATCTCATCAAAACAAGAATGTAGTAATCAGTAATGCAAGCTTGTCACTTGTGGAAATGGACAACCATTCTGCCTGACATAGAGACAACAGCTCCCTCTCAACTTTGGTTGATCTCAGCAGTGGAAAAGGTTTAAGAGCAGCTAACCTAAGGAAGAAAATAGTGTTATGGGGTGAGATGACTATCCACTTGATCTCATGGAACATCGCAGGCCTTAAAGCCAAACTAATGGATAAAGACTGTATGCGATTCTTATTAAGTTTTTGCATAATTTGCTTACAAGATACCTGGATCAAACAGGACCAGCAAATGGACTTAGTGGGCTACCAAGGTTTTTTTCTTGGTGGTCAGAAGGATCGTAACAGGGGATGGGTTTCAGGGGGCTTAGCTATCTTTGTCGCAGACACAACTTTGGGCTCTTTTCTCCCCTTTTCTTTTTCCAGAACCAAATTCCAGACTGGTTTGTTGAAGCTCGGCTCTAGCCCAGAGGAGCAAATTATTTTAGTTAATGTCTACATTCCCCTGGTCTCGTCCCGATACTACAAGGTCGATGTCTGGACGGCACTGGAGGAAGAACTAATGGACTTGCAGGAGAGATTTCCCCGGTTAACTATGCTATTGGTGGGCGACTGGAATGCCCACCTGCCTAGTTCTGTGGATGGGAAGGGTAATGGTTCAGGAAGATCATTAGTAGCCCTGCTTCAGAAACTAGATCAGTTAATATTGAATGATGAAGCTCTGGATGACGGAGAGGGGGATTTCACGTTTATTGGCCCACATGGTAAAAGCAAAGTCGACTTGTGTTTAATAGAGTTGGGGTTCCAGGATAGGTATGGGAAATTAACAAGGATTATTAGGCCCGAAAGTGACCACGTAGTCCTAGTGGTGCCAATAAAGGGCCTTAATAATAGCATACCCAAGGGGCCAGAGATTCCTTTAGATGAAGCATGTCTTAAAATGAGATTTACTCCTGTAAAACTTATAGAGGAAATCTATGGTTTTTGTAATATGGAGGCTACTACTCAGTTAGTCTCAGACATTCAAAATCCCAAGGACCCCCCAAGCTATATTATGGGCATACGACGACTTGGTAATGAACCTCCAGGATGTTCTTATGTGTAGACCTAGCAAGCACGTCAGGGTGCAACAATACCCTTGGTATGATATAGATTGCGCTAAGGCTAAATGTGCGCTTGGGGTAGCAAAGAGGAAATGGGTGAAAGACTATTCTTTTCACGCATGGTCCGAATTCCAGGATCAGAGACTGGCTTATCTGATATTATTAAAAGACAAGAGATCTAGCATTTTGCCAGGTGCTGGGCCAAGATGAATACTGCCCTTAGAACTGGGAATATGAGTGGGTTTTGGTCTGGCCTTAACTCAATAACAAATTCAAGGAGGAAGGTTGGAGGACAAGGAATTCCCCTCGCAAAATGGGAGGCTTACTTTTGTGAATTATATGCTGATAGGAATATAAGCCTGGAGGAGTTGAATATATCAATTTTGCCAAAGGATTTCTCCTGGGCATGGGAGGACTTTGCAGAAAGCAAAGTCCTGGATTATATTATGGCCCTTAAACGGAATAAAGCATCGGGTCCAGACAATATTACAGCAGAAAATTTGCAAGCATCTCCCAAATGGTGGGCGCGATTGCTCTCTAAACTTTTCTGCTATTTGAGTAATGGAACTGCCGCTCGTCCGTGGCTAAAGCTCCCTTCATCCACGATCTCTTCCTCTCTCGCCCCTTTCAACTCCTTGCTCTTACGGAAACCTGGATCACGCCCTCCAACTCTGTTACCCCGGCCGCTCTATGCTCCGGGGGCCTGTCGTTCTCTCACCGCCCCCGCCCTGAGGGCCTGGGTGGTGGTGTGGGCTTACTCCTTGCTAAGCACTGCCAATTCAAAACCCTCTCCCCTCCTCCCTCCCCCTCCTTCCCTTCCTTTGAGGCCCACTCTGTGCGCTTATACTCCCCTCTACACCTTCGGGTTGCTGTCATCTACCGCCCCCCGGGTTCCCTCTCCTCTTTCCTCCCGGACTTTGAATCCTGGCTCACCTTCTTCCTCTCCGATGATATCCCCACTCTTATCCTTGGTGATTTCAACATTCACGTTGACACGCCCTCCGCCCCCTCTGTTTCCCGCTTTCTCTCTCTCGCTTCCTCCTTTAATCTCCGACTCTGGACCGACTCCCCCACTCATACTGACGGCCATTCCCTCGACCTCGTCTTCACTCGAAACTGTTCTCTAACTGACCTCTCCTTTGACCCCTTCCCTAGTTCTGATCACTTCCTCGGCTCCTTCAGCCTTTCCCACCGACCCCCCTCCGCCTCCCCCTCTATGCGCCCCTTCCGCAATATGCAGGCCCTTACTCCCTCGGAGTTTGCCGCACATCTTTCCCCCCTTCTCCCCCCCGTTTTCGCCTCCTCCTCCCCTGACTCTGCTGTCTCTGCTCTCAACGCTTCTCTCTCCTCGACCCTTGACTCTCTTGCCCCCCCCTCTGCTCGCCCCGTCCGCCCCCTCGACCCCCGCCCCTGGCTTACCCCTGCCATCCGCTACCTCCGCTCCTGCGCCCGGGCTGCCGAACGCCTCTGGCGCAAATCCCGCTCCCTCCCTGACTTCCTCCATTACAAATTCTCCCTCTCCTCCCTCTCCTCGGCTATCTCCCTAGCTAGGCAGCGCTATTATGCCTCTAGGATCGAATCTTTCTCCCGCGACCCTCGCCGCCTTTTCTCTACTTTCGACTCCCTTCTCAAACCCCCCTGCCCTCCCCCGCCCTCTTCCCTTGCTGCTCGGGATCTTGCGTCGTTCTTCACCTCCAAGATTGACAAGATCCGTCGGGATATTGCCTCCCGCCCCCCTCCGCCCCCCGCTCCCCTCCCGCCCCCTCCCCCGCCCCCCTCCCTCCTCGCATCCTTCCCTCCTGCCTCTCTCCAGGAAATCTCTGCTCTTCTCTCTTCATCCAACCCCTCCACCTGCCCCCTTGACCCGATCCCCTCCCGCCTCCTGACCTCTATTGCTCCCACTGTCGCTCCCCCCCTTCTGCATGTTGTCAATCTCTCCCTTTCCACAGGCTCCTTCCCCTCTGCCTTCAAACATGCCACTGTCTCCCCCATCCTCAAAAAGCCTACCCTGGACCCTTTCGATCCCTCTAGTTACCGGCCGGTCTCCCTCCTTCCCTTTGCTTCGAAGCTCCTGGAACGTGTCGTCTACTCCCGCTGCCTGAACCTCCTCTCTGCCAACTCCTCCCTCGACCCTCTCCAGTCCGGCTTCCGCCCCCTCCACTCTACTGAAACTGCCCTGGCCAAGATCACCAATGATCTACTTGTCGCTAAATCGAAGCGCCACTACTCCGTTCTTGTCCTCCTTGACCTCTCTGCCGCCTTTGACACTGTCGACCACTCGCTCCTCTTGGACTCCCTTTACTCTTTGGGCTTCCGTGGCTCTGTCTTTGACTGGTTCTCCTCCTACCTCTCTGACCGCTCCTTTAATGTCTCCCTCCCCGAGTCGACCTCCCCCTCCCTTCCCCTCTCGGTTGGGGTTCCCCAAGGTTCTGTCCTTGGCCCTCTCCTCTTCTCTATCTACACCCGGTCCCTTGGTGAAATTATTGCCTCCCACGGGTTCCAATACCATCTCTATGCTGATGACACCCAACTCTATCTCTCTACCCCCTCTCTCTCCTCCTCTGTCCGCTCACGCCTCGTCGACTGCCTCTCTGATATCTCCGCCTGGATGTCCCGACGCCAACTCAAACTGAACATGGCCAAGACTGAACTCCTCATTTTTCCTCCCTCCCCCTCCTCTCCCTCTGACCTGACCGTCTGCATTGATGGGGTCACCATCCGTCCTGTTCTCCGTGCCCGCAGCTTGGGCTTCATTTTTGACACGCACCTCTCCTTTAAACCTTACATTGACTCTGTGGCCAAATCCTGCCGATTCGCTCTCCTCAACATTGCCCGCATTCGCCCCTTTCTATCTGTCTCCTCGGCCAAAATCCTTGTTCATGCCATGGTTATCTCTCGCCTCGACTACTGCAACCTCCTCCTTGCTGGCCTCCCTCGCTCCCACCTGTCCCCCCTTGTGGCGATCCAAAACTCTGCCGCCAAGGTCATTCACTCTGCCCGTCGCTTCGACCATGTGACGCCTCTCCTCCTCTCCCTTCACTGGCTCCCCCTTCCTGAACGTATCCTGTTCAAACTCCTGGTTTTCACGTTCAAATCGCTCCATGACCAAGCTCCCCCTTACCTCTCGGACCTAATCGCCCTACGCGCTCCTGCGCGCGCTCTCCGCTCTTCCGCTGTCCCCTCCCTCGCTCTCCCTCGCTTCTCCTGCTCGCCCAACCGCCTTCGTCCCTTCTCCCTCGCTGCCCCGCATGCCTGGAACTCCCTCCCTGCCGACGTCCGCCTCGCCTCCTCCCTCCGCTCCTTCAAATCCCTCCTCAAGACCCACCTTTTCCATGCTGCCTTTCCCAATGCCCTCTAGTCTTTCCCCTTGCTCTTACTGTCAGCCCTCCTCTGCTGACTGCTGCTACCGACCACCTTGTAACCAAGCCAAGTACACGCACCTGAGACTTCGCATCCGCCTGAATGTTTGTTTGTCTTCTCCCATGTCTCTCCCGCTGTCCCCTCTCCTTGTCTCCCCCTCCTTGTCTTTTAGATTGTAAGCCACAGGTAGGGACCGCAGCTGATTATATGTTCTGTACAGCGCCAGGTTGTTACTGGCGCTTTATAAATGTTTAATAATAATAATAATAATAATAATAATGCCAGAATGGTTCCATGTTTCTGGACACAAAGTATTATTGTTGCAATTTTTAAAAAGGGAAATGTGCGAGACCCGGCCTCTTATCACCCAATAAGCTTATTATCAGTAATTGGGAAGATATATGCCAAATTCCTTTTTGACAATCTTGAGAATTGGGCAGAGGGAACGGGAGCCCTCCCATGGGAGCAGTTTGGTTTTCGCAAAGGTAAAGCCACCATCGATTGCTGCTGCATTTTACAGCATCTGATGTATAAGTATCTGAAGATTAAAAAAAGGGAAACTTTATTTAGCCTTTTTGGACTTAAAGAAGGCCTCTGACACTGTACCTAGGCCGAGACTTTGGGCTAAGTTAAAATCCTTGGGGGTCATAGCCTCAATCATCCATCTTTATTCGAATAATGATGCTAGGATAAGAGTAAATAGGAAGCTTAGTAACGCAATCCCTGTTAGAAGAGAAGTGTGACAAGGGTGTGTTTTGGCCCCCCTCCTTTTTAATTTGTATATTTCAGACCTACCTTCGTACATTAAATTAGTTGATACCCATTCACCTAACGTCCAGGTCTAACTTCTTCAGTTCGCAGACGATCTGATGCTGCTGGCCCAAACGGACATTGGCCTGTGAAGGGCTATAAATCAGTTCAATCAGAATTGTCTTATTAATGGTGTTGAAATTAATGTGCAGAAATCCAAAGTGATGATACTGGGAAAACGGAAGTACCCACAGAAATGGAGAACGGAGGCTGGGGAGTTTGCCACAGTAGCTTCCTTTAATTAGCTGGGTATCACATTTAGCAAAAGGGGAACTTGGAATTGTCATTTGCAGAATAGAGCAATCAAGGCTTAGCAGGCGGCTTGGGCAGTGTGCAGGGCCGTATATATTTCAAAAGGGGTTTCTGTCTCAGAGTTTATGCGTGTCTACAAGGCCAAGGTGCCCCCGTCAGCTGCCTTTGGCCTGGAGATTATATCTTTTCCAAACCTCATTATACTGGAGAGAGTCCAGAATCAGTTCTTGCGAAGACTGCTAGGAGTGGGAATGGGTATCCCTGGGGCTGTTTTGCGGGCCGAATTGGGCATCTACTCTATAGCAACGTATGCCAAATCTATGATTATATGGTTTTGGCTTAGATAACTGATGCGCCCGGAATCTGACCTTGCACTCCAACGTTTGAGGGAGGAACTGGTCGAATCAGGCCCGAGGTCATATCCATGGTCGTTGTATATGGGTTCCTTGATCAGGACTTGGGTTTTTTCCTTCAATTACTTTTAGGAAAGAAGCTGGCTATTGTCCAGGATGAACTGCTCACTAGAATCGGGGATATAGTGCAGCAAGAGGATCTGGCTAGTGTGGCTGGCTGGAAAGTGGCTCCAGGATTTGCTGAGATTAAACAGCAGTTTAAATTTGAAACTTACTTGGATGTCCTCTTTAATTGTAAACTCCATAGGTGGTTTACATTACTACGGTTCCATCTTTTACAAACAGCAGTTACTGAAGGTAGATATAAGCAGATACCTTATAGTCGGAGATGCTGTCTTTGTAACCCGACCACGATAGAATCAACTGAACATTTTCTGCTGCATTGCCCTTTTTATCTTCAATTACGGTCAACTTGGCCGGCCCCTGTATTAAGAAAACACCCTGAGCTAAACCTGGAAGAGCGTTTTATCTACTTGTTGACTTTGGAGGATGGAGAGGATATTCTGGCTACAGCCACATTCGTCAGCTTGGCCGCAAAACAAAGAGTCGAAATTCATAATTTGAAGCCCTGACTGTGCGTTTACTAACTATTGACCAACTAAGAGGAGCCTGGCCTTGTTATATGCTCTGTTAAACTGGACAATTTTATAGTTTAATGAATATGTTATTATTATTTGTATAGTGATTTTATAGACCTAGGATTTTTGTATTTATTCGTTCAAATCCTAGGAGGAAGCTTGGTTTACTGTCTACCAATCAAGTTTTTAGCTATTTAGCTATTGTATTTCATAATTAATGTATTTTATATTATGTATTTGTTTAATTAAGTCTAACTAATGGTTGCTCTTTTATTTATATTATGTGCATGAGTTGAGGCAGTGATCTATTTTTACTATGGCATTTTATATTTGGCACTGCATTGAGGTAGCGATTCATTTTATAGTATGGTATATCTAACTAATTAGTTAATCTAGCGATTTGAATAATTATGTGGTACTTTACATTGCACTAGCATGAGTAAGTATTTAAGGGTACAGCGAAAGCTAAACCAGTAATAAAGATTTATTATTATCTAGAAACTTTGCCTTGATATCATGCTTGGAGGAGACCAGTCATATTCTAACCACTAATGCTGCAAATAAAACCATGCTGTGGATTGAATGTACTGCATTTTAGTACAGCAGTATGCGCCATTTAGCAGGGGTAGTGCCCTAGGGGAGCTGCCACTGACCGCATTATTTGCGGCCAGTGGCACTTTCACCTCCCCCCCCCCCATGCATATTTTGGCTGTGGGAGGGAATATGCACACCAGGATATGTGCAGGGTGCGGCCGGTCTCTATGCGTGTGCGTGTGTCAGTCTGAAAGTGGCCTAAGTTACATCTTTCATTTGTTCCCAGGTTGAATCAAACACATCCCTTTGAATGTGAGCCAGCTCACGCCGGGTAAGTCAGTCACAGCAGCAGGTTCTGACAGGTCTGCCTTGCTGCATCAGAACCCCAAGCACTGGAGGTGACATGCGCAACCTAATTGGTTACTGCTTCGGGCTGCATATTTTCTACTTGGAATAGCTCGAGTGCAGGAGGAAACCAATTCTGCTGCTTAGCTGAATCCTTACTTGGCATTTCTCTTATCCCCTCTCCTTTTTCCTGTTGACTTGTTATTTGCCACAGCCTCCCACTCTCTTTTCCTGCCCAAACAAGCCAAGCAGCGCTGCGTTGATAGGGTTGCCTTCTAAACTAGGATATTCGTTTCATGGAAAAGGAGTTAAAAATATCACCTGGAAAAAGATACACACACCTCCAGCACTGAATTGGCTCAAACATCGGTTACGCTTATATTATTAACACAAATATTGATACTGGTATATCTGGCCCATTATGGCAGAAACATTTTATAAAGGTATTTAATAACATAGTTGAGGCCTATGCACCCCCTGCAGATCTAGTTTCAGATATAACAACTCTGCCTGTTTGGCAACCTGTTGCAAATTCCTATATTTTATTTTATTTATTTTATTTTTATCAATTTATACTCCGCCCCTCCTGTAAAAACAGCTCAGGGCGGCTAACAATTTTAGAAGAGTAAAAAATACAATAATATAAATATAAAACAATCATAATAATATAAACAATTTAAAACAGGGTTAGGATAACTAAAAATAAATAAATAAAGGGTAGGGTAGAGCTAAAAACCCTAAACCCCCCCTCCCCCCAAGGCCTGGGCGAACAGCCAGGTTTTACAAGCCCATCGGAATGTTAAAAAGCTCGGGGCCAGGTGAGCTTCCTCCGGGAGGGAATTCCAAAGACATGGCCCGGCTACCGAGAATGCCCTCTCCATTGTGGCCCCACGTTTAACAGGGGGGACCTCCAAGAAGGCACCCCCGGCCGACCGAAGGAGCCGCTCTGGGGCACGGAAGGCGAAGCGNGGCCCTACCACCGAGAATGCTCGCTCCATCGTGGCCCCCCGCTTAACACGGGGGACCTCCAGGAGGGCACCCCCGGCAGACCGCAGGAGCCGTTCCGGGGCGCGAAGGGCGAGGCGGTCCCTAAGGTATGAGGGGCCAAGACCGTATTATGCAGATGATATGATTTTATTATCCACTACTGAAATGGATTATGAAGGCAATTAACTTCTTTGGGGGCTTATTGCAGAGAAAATTATTTGCAAATAAATCATAACAAATCTAAAGTCATGATCTTTGCAAAAAAAAAATGGGAGGGCAAAAGGAGTTTGGACTCTGCCACCTTGGAACAGGTCAGATCCTATAAATAGCTAGGACTGTTGTATTCCTACACAGGTATTTAGACAAATGCTCTAAATGTAAAACTTGCTCAAACAACCTGTAGGGTATTAAAATTCTGGCGGACAGCTGGTGGTAGGCTCTTTCATCCTGCTGTGAAATTGCTGGAGCATAAAATACTCCCGCAAGTTCTTTATTGGGCAGAGATCTGGGGCCTGTTTGTCGAGTCTGCCTTGGAAGTATCTCAAAATAGATTAATAAGAACTATACTTGGAGTCCCACCTAGTACATCTCTGTGTATGCTTAGAACGGAAACTGGCATTTTGCTGGTAGACAGGGCCGGCCCCAGAGTTTGAGAGCCCATGGGTGAAGTCTTGGTGCGGGGTCTAATTTGCATAATTAGGCCCTACCTAATGATGCAAATGTGTACATTTACATAAGATTTACTCCCTCTGGAGAGGAAGGATTCCTATTCTCCACCCCTCTGAGTGGCCATAGACAAGCATGGCCTCCCAATGCTTCCCCCACCCACCCACCCACCTCCCCAGCTGAGCATCTACCACCACTCCCCAGGAGTGGTTCCACTGCAGGGGCAGCCGGGCAGGCAGTGAGGCAGGCACAAAGAGATTGACTGCATCCACTGCCTTACTGGGGGTGAGCTTAGCCAGCCTGGCCTCCAGAGCCTGTTGTTTCTTGCTGCCGGTGTCACCTGTGCCTTGTGCACGCACATGGTGCGACCAGTCCCAAGGTGCTGCTATCAAACACACAAGACACCCAAAATGCAGCTAGCCTACTAAGCGCATTATGCCATGAAAAGATATATAAAACCAGTTCAGTTGTGCCCCCATAATCAGTTCACGCTGCCCCCACCCCATAACCAGTTCATTTGTGCCCTGCCCCCCATATAATCAATTCATGCTGCCCCCACCCATAACCATTTAATTTGTGTCCCCAGGGCAGCGTGAATTGATTATATGGGAGGTGCAAATGAACTGGTTATGGGGTGGAGGTTTAAAGACAGTATTCCTGTTAGCAATAACTTCATTAAGAAGAGTTAGTGAAATAGCAGCCATAATAATCTCAGAACCATATCTGCAGATTTCCCAAGACAGAATAGATATTGCTTTACATCCTAAATTCCTACCTTAAGTAATATAAGTAAGACAGTTGTGAGGCCTCTCCCACCCATGAACACGCAGATTTCTGTTTGCTCACCCTATTTGAATAGGGTGAGCATGCACAACCCAGTTGTGAGAATGTTGGGAGCCAACTCAAAGAACCATCTTTACAAGGTAACAACCTTCTGATCACTCACATGGGGAGTTGTTTGTAAACAAACAACTTCATCTCCCAGTTGTTTGGTGTGTCCTTGTGTCCTCCTGCTGCAGCAGCACTACTAGGAGGCAGAGGCAGGTGAGGGATGGGGACCTGAGCCAGGGAGGGGAGGCAGAAGAACCTATTCTGGGAGAAGCTAGCTGCAGCCTGCCCCCCAGCTGGCCGCAGGGCCATGTGCAGCCGCAGATGTGGCACATGCCTGGGGCTGGCCCTGCCGGTAGAAGCCAAGGCGCTATTGAGATCAATCTCCCACTGGTTGTGAATCATGACCAAGACCAGCGAGAGGCTCCCAAGGCTTTGCTGCGCTGAAATGAGGTCTTCAGATCACAATTTCACTTGGAAGGAAAGTATATTCCATTTAATAAATGGAATAGGGTTTTCTCTCTCCTGCCTTGCTGAATTCCCTAGGAAAAAGTTTAAGGAAATGACTTGGATGCGGCTCGTGGATATATATAAACAAAGGGACCTTGAGGCCATTAAATTAGTCAAATCAGTGGTATAGTGTTATAAAGACACAGCAGGAGACAGAGCATTACCAGGGGCTACTTTCAAACTTTACATTGAGGAGAGCGCTCGCATTACTTCACTTTCAAATGATGCCCACAACCATACGGAAGGGTAGGTATGAGAACATTCCCCATAAATTGTGTTTTTGTCTGAGAGACACTTGGAAAATGGAAGACCTCCCGCATTATTTATTTGCGTGCCCCCTCTCACTGAATCTTAAGAGACAGACTACTCGGGCCTTTACTTCAAGACTGGTCTTTCAGGAATGTCCGATACAAATTACTATTTTTGCTTGCAATTCCTGATGACTTTGTTATCAAGAGGTGGCAATTCTTGCTCGTGCGCTAATGGTGCATAGGCGTAGAATTAAAGCCAAACATCCTTAGACTGCTGAGCCCTCTTACGGCTAAAGACTTTTGTTATCTGTATCTACATTTGTTTGCTGGGAGTAATTATGAAATTTAGTTTCTAATGTTTTATTAAAATGTTTTTAAATTGTTGGGCCCCCCAACTGGACTTGGGAATGCTATTTTGGGGGAGGGGGGGTTAATTGTAAAGACCATACGGTCAACACAATAAAGCATTTGATTAATTGACTGATTATAACAAATATAGCCCATTTTAAATGAGACAGGGCCCAAGCATTATTTCTCTGGGCCCAGTACAAACTTGTAACATGGGTCCCCTGCCACAATCCTACTGCTTCTGACTGGGGCTTCAGCAAATCTCACAAGATCTTCAATAAAATGTTTATTGCACAGCCATTGACCATAGCAAACAAATACATCAAAAAGAAGCAGACATACGAACCTAAAACAAAGATAAATTATTTAAGGCAGTAAATCATGCTCAAAGTAATGCCCCACAACTAATTTGCCCTAAGCACAAATAGTATGATTAGCCACCCAAGCCAATCTAAGGCCACTTTTCAGACATCCCTCCCTCTCCCCCCCCCCTCCCCGGCGTGCATGCATATTCGGGCGGGGGAGGGAGGCACATCCAGAATATGCGCATGGATCAACCGGTCTGAAAGCCACCCTTCCCCCCTCCCCGCGTGCATGGCTTTGCCAGCAGACATGCGCATGGATGCAGAGTTCGATTTCCTGCTCTGCATCCATGCGTCTCTCTGCCGGCAAAGCCATGCGGGGGGGTGGGAGGGGGCATTCAGACTGGCAGATCCCTGCGCATATCCTGGCTGCACATTCCCCCCCACAGCCAGAATACAGGGCGGGGGGATATCTGAAAGTGATTTCATGGTCTGAGCCAAGAATTTGGCCACCGCTAAGGTCTTTTCTCTGTCATTATCCCCCAGCAAGAATCCAAGAAGCTCTCCCACAGATCTTCCAGATGAGAGCAACAGTCAAGGGCAAATAAGTTCGTCCCTTGCCTGCACATATAGAAAACAATACAGCAGCACATGGTGAACTGATTCAACTTCTCCTCCCCTGCATCACAGGGGCATATAACCGCTGTACAAAAGGAGCAGCTCTGTATCGCACCTCTAATGCTGTAGTTGGAAGGGCATTCACTCGGGCTCTAAAAAAAGTATTCCTTTGATTGACAACAGTCAAATCCTTAGGGAGTAAATTGGAAGAATACCAAGGAAGAAATGAAATATCATTGAGTTTAGCCAGATCTTCCTGTCTTGCCAAGTCAGTTAGCCATAAAATCAATTCAAATTTGGCCTTTAGAAACCCTTGGTCCACTAAGTATGGGAGGGAAAAACCCATCCTATTTATCTTATGCTGAACTTCCACCAGCCAGTCATTGGAATGGGCCTCATTTATTATAAGAGACAGCAAACCTAGAGGGGACAACAAAGCCAAGACGCAGCCAGTATTTGATGGCCACCTTCCAAATCAATAAGGATATAGAGGGTCAGATCTCAAGACTACATTAGGGATTCCTTGGAGAGCTGCAAGCAGCGGCCTCAAAGATTTGGATTGAACTTACTCCACATTCTTATCCCTTCCTATGGTCCAAAGATGGGCTCCATATAATATTTGGGCAAGGGGTGTTGCCATAAATACACGGATAGCTTGTGAAATCATGTTGCCACCCCTAGACTTGAAAAACCATAGTACAGCTGATGCACTTTTATTGGCCCATTCAATAACTGATTTGCAATGGACAGCCCAAACACCAGCGGACTGAAAGGTAATTCCCAAATACCTAACTGAGCCGACTTGTTCAATATCATTACCATTCAGTTCCGATCTAGATCACAATTGTAGTTTAGAAAAAAAATACAACTTTGGTCCTGGCAGACCTAATATCATTGACATAAAAGTTAAACAGGGAGGGAGCTAGAATACCCCCATCAGTCCCCAAAGGTGATTTTAACCTTATCAGATCGGTAACCCTGAAAATCCAAAATGGACTTGTTAGACCGTATCTCTGTAGAGACACCAACCGCCTGTCGATATTGGATGAGGTCAATTTAAGCCACAGCCTATCCCTTGGGATAGTTCAAAAGTTGACTTCAGATCTACAAAGGCCACAATAGTTTTCCATTTATACGCATATACTTGTGGATTATGTGTGTCAAAGCAAACAACGATCCACAGTGGATCGATGTTTCCTAAAGCCAGCCTGTTCATCGTAGAACACCTTTTCTTCTTCTAGCCAGACCTCCAATTTCATAAGAACATAAGAAGTGCCATACTGGGTCAGACCAATGGTCCATCTAGCCCAGCATCCTGTCTCCGACAGTGGCCAATCACGGTGGCTTGGGAGAAGCACCCAACAGGTCACAATGGGGGATCCATTCCCTGTTGTTTTCCCCCAGCTCCCGTCATGTTCCCTGATCCTGTCTGGCTAATAGCTGCTAATGGACCTATCTTCCAGAAACTTGTCCAAACCTCTTTTAAACTCAGCTATAGTACTGGCCCTTACCACAGCCTCTGGCAGTAGATTCCACAACCCAATTATACGCTGAGTGAAAAAATATTTTCTTTTATTTGTTTTAAACTTGCCACCCATGAGTTTCATGGAGTGTCCCCTAGTTCTAGTACTAGCTGAGAGGGTAAATAACTGCTCCTTGTTTATTAGTTCCACACCACTCATGATTTTATAGACCTCTATCATATCTCCTCTCAGTCGTCTCTTCTCCAAACTGAAGAGCCCCAACCTACCAAGCCTCTCCTCATACGGGAGCCCTTCCATGCCCTTGATCATTTTTGTTGCCCTTCTCTGTACCTTTTCTAGTTCAGCTATGTCTTTTTTGAGATGGGGCGACCAGAACTGCACACAATATTCGAGGTGCGGTCGCACCATTGATTTGTATAGAGGCATTATGACATCCTCAGTTTTATTCTCTATCCCCTTCTGAATAATTCCTAACATTCTGTTTGCTTTTTTGACTGCTGCTGCGCACTGCGCTGTGGATTTCATTGTATTGTCCACAACCACCCCCAGATCCTTTTCCTGAGTGGTAACTCCTAGCTTAGTACCCAGCATTGTGTACGCATAGTTTGGATTATTTTTCCCTACGTGCATCACTTTGCACTTGTCCACATTAAATCTCATTTGCCATTTAGATGCCCAGGCACCCAGTGTCGTAAGATCCTGTTGCAGTTCCTCACAGTCTGCTCGTGTTTTAACTACCTTGAATAACTTGGTGTCGTCTGCAAATTTGATCACCTCACTCTTAACACCCTTTTCCAAATCATTAATGAATACATTAAACAGCACCGGTCCCAATACAGATCCCTGAGGCACACCACTTTTTACATCTCTCCATTGTGAAAACTGACCATTTAGTCCTACCCTTTGCTTTCTATCTTTTAACCAGTTTCTGATCCATAGTAAGACACTACCTCCTATCCCATGACTTTTTAATTTTCTCAAGAGTCTCTCATGAGGGACCTTATCAAATGCTTTCTGGAAATCCAGGTACACTATATCTACTGGGTCTCCCTTGTCCACATGCTTATTTACACCCTCAAAGAATTCCAACAGGTTAGTGAGGCATGACTTACCTTTACTAAATCCGTGTTGACTCTTCCCCATTAAGCCATGTTTGTCAACATGCCCTGTAATTCTGTCCTTAATGATGGTTTCCACCATTTTGCCCGGCACAGACGTCAAGCTTACTGGTCTGTAGTTTCCAGGATCGCCTCTGGATCCCTTTTTAAATATCGGGGTTACATTTGCCACCCTCCAGTCCTCGGGTACAGTGGCAGATTTTAGTGACAGGTTACAAATTACTAACAGTAGGTCTGCGATTTCATATTTGAGTTCCTTCAGAACTCTGGGGTGAATGCCATCTGGCCCTGGTGACTTGTTAGTATTCAGTTTGTCAATTTGCCCTAGAACATCCTCCAACGTCACATTGATTTGTAACAGCTCTTCCAATTCCTCGCCCACAAAGCAAGGATCCGGCGTGGGTACCTCCCCAAAATCCTCCGCAGTGAAGACCGACGCAAAGAACTCATTCAGCTTCTCTGCAATGTCCTTATCCTCCCTGAGCGCCCCTTTTACTCCCTTGTCATCTAATGGCCCAACTGACTCCCTAGCAGGCTTCTTGCTTCTGATGTATTTGAAAAAGTTTTTGTTGCTTGTTTTTGCCTCTTTAGCAAGCCTCCCTTCAAAATCTCTCTTGGCCTGCCTTATTAACACTTTACATTTACGTTGCCAGTGTTTATGCTCTTTCGTATTATTTTCATTGGGACTAGCCTTCCATTTCTTAAAGGATGCCTTTTTGGCTCTAATAGCCTCCTTCACCTCCCCATTTAACCACAGTGGAAGACGTTTGGTCTTCCTGCTTCCTTTTTTAACTTGCGGGATGCATTTAATCTGGGCTTCCAGAAGGGTGCTTTTAAACAGCCTCCACGCCTCTTGCAAACTTGTAGCCCTTGCAACTGGGCTTTTTAGTTTCTTTTTAACTAGTTTCCTCATTTTATCATAGTCTCCCTTTTTAAAGTTAAATGCTACCACTGTACTTTAGTTTATCTTTCTCCCTACAGAAATGTCAAATGTGATATTATGATCGCTATTGCCTAGTGGCTCCGCTACAGTTACTCCTTGCACCAGATCCTGTGTGTCACTCAGGACTAGATCTAGAATAGCTCCTCCTCTTGTTGGTTCCAAAACCAGCTGTTCTAGGACGCAGTCATTTACGGCATCCAGAAAATTGACCTCCACATCCCGCCCTGAGGAAACATTCCCCCAATCAATATTAGGGTAATTGAAGTCACCCATTATTATTATGTTGCCGACTTTAGTAGCCTGTCTAATCTCTTTTAGCATTGCTTTATCAGTCTCTCCGTCCTGGTCAGGGGGACGATAGTATAGCCCTACTGCGATACTCTTCCCCTTTATACCTGGAATTTCTATCCATAGAGATTCTAGGGAACAGTTTGCAGCCTTTAAAATTTTAATTGTACTTGACTCAATATTATATTTTACATATAGAGCCACCCCACCACAAACTCTATCTACTCTGTCATTCCGATATATTTCGTACCCTGGTATTACAGTGTCCCATTGGTTATCCTCGTTCCACCATGTCTCTGTGATGCCTATAATGTCTAGAGCTTCATTTAGTGCCATACACTCTAATTCTCCCATCTTACTTTTTAGGCTTCTAGCATTTGCATATAGACATTTGTGTGTATTATTTTTATTCTTCTTACTGTGCACATTATAGGGGACTGTATCAGACACCCTGGAATTGTTATTTATCTGTTCTCCAGTGAATTCCACCTATCCCTTTCTCAGTCTTAAGCAACTCTAAATACTCTCAGTTATCATCCTTTATAGATGCCACAGTCTGAACTGTGCACTCCACAGTGCCCGTTGGCTTTCCCCCCAGGTTCTAGTTTACAAACTGCTCTATTGCATTTTTAATTTTTAGTGCCAGCAGCCGGGTTCCATTTTGGTTAAGGTGGAGCCTAATTTCCTTAGCAGATGTTTAGCATCTAACTCTCCCACTATATTTAGCACCAGCTAATAGGTCTATAATTGCCGGAGAGGGTTTTAAGGTCCTTCTTGAATATGGGGATCACAATGGCCATGTTCCAGCCATGAGGAAATTTGTCTGATCTATCAATATGGGTGAACAAGGCAGCCAAAGAGGAACCCACCAATCAGCATGATACTTAAGCAATTCTGGAGGAAAAAAGTCTTCACCTGGGGCTTTCCTTGGCTTCAACTGAGCAATTAATTCTTCAATTTCAGAAGTGGACACAGGAGGCCACTCAGGTAGCTCTAACTCAAGGCAAGGGAGCTTGAGATTGAGTAAAGCACTCGAAAATAAGGACCCGTAATACCTTTCCCATTCAGATTTGGGAATACAGGTGGGAGAAGCTCTGTTATAATGGACTAAAGAACCATCCGCTACACGCCAAAACGTGGCGATATTTTTCTTAGCTGCTGTGGTCAGGTTATCCCCGAGGGCCCTATAATGATTCCTTTTTTTAATCTTAATCAGCCACCTAGATTGCCTCTTAAGATTGTAGAACAATGGCGGACTCACTGTAACACCAGCCTCCCTATAAACTGTATATAATTTCTTAATCTCTTGTTTTTTATCCAATCTGAATCAAACCATGCACTAGACACAAGATCTTACAAGAGCTGGACACCCCATAGATACATAGTTACAGGGAAATACATTGGCACAAACATCCTCAAGCAGCTACAATTAAGCCTCAGTTTTCTTCTCATGGTATTTTCCTTGCAGCCCAGGCCCCCCGGACTCCAGAAAAGCACACCCATTTCTCCCCACCCCCCAATGCTTGGGCCCTGAAATGAGGCCAACCCACCAGTGATAAACGTGACACGTATTCATTCTGCTGCAGCGTTCCTCTAGTACTATTCTACCTCGGTCTCTCAGCATCCATCACTTTCCTCTGTGAGCAGAAGGGGGCGGGGTAGAAAAATGGTGAAATAAATAAATAAATACATACATACACAGCCTCATAGGCTCTAGCTGAACCCGATATGACAGGGTCTCTCTATAGTCTGGGAAAGGTAGTCAGAACAGGGAGTACCTGATAGGACCACTAAGTCTAGACCATGTTTCTGGTTGCTCTCTTGGTCCCAGATAATCTGCTCTTGGGTGGGTGGGGACCAACTTATATGGTGTGCGTTGGATCACATATAAAGGGATGTTTGTTTGAGTCAACCTGGCAACAAATTAAAGCTGTAACTTAGTGAGATCAAATAGTGTGATCGGTGGCAGCTCATCTGCTGAAGACACTGGGGCACCACCCCCACCATATGCCACATCTTACTATAAGTAAAAGTCAGTTCCACAGAAGGGGCCTGCGTGGCCCAAAGGTTTGCATACTCTCACCAACAGAAGTTGGTCCAATCAAAGACATCATCTGAACCACTCTGGGTACAAAGAGAAATGACAGCAGAGTGGCAGTGACCCTGGTTGGGTTGGGTTGCTGCCACACCCGGGATCAAACCAGGGAACTGAGATGCTTAGAGGGGGCGACATAGAAATGCTATTATAACTAAAATAACAAATCTGCAGCAAAAGATTTTGTTCTTTGTTGGAATCACATCAGCAAGGCATGAGAGTGAGTTATCGACCCTAAGGAAAACACCTCCTTGTCTTCCGCAAGAATAAAGTTGTCCTAAACTCCACTTTTATGCCAAAGGTGCCTTGTGATTTAAGCCAGGAAATTCCACCACCACCCCCAGTTTTCTTCTGAAAACTGGATTCGAGCCCTCAGGAAGCAGTCTTACACACATTAGGTTTATTTATTACCTAGACAAAAAAACATTTGGTTTAAGAAGCTCATTAAAGTGGCATTACAAATTATACTCAAATGTTAACATGACAGTAAATTGTATGTTAAGGCAACTTTATTAAATATCAGACCAATCTACACATTTTTTTTCTCATTAATTAATAAAAAAAATGACCACTGAAAATAAACTGTATACATTCCTCATCACATATAAGTATTGTTCAGCCACCATACCACACATATGCAACATAATTTCAGTGGTGGTCATTTTTTTATTAATGAATGAGAAAAAAATGTAGATTGGCCTGATATTTAATAAAGTTGCCTTAACATACAATTTACTGTCATGTTAGCGTTTGAATATAATTTGTAATGTCGCTTTAACTAGCTTCTTAAACTGAAGGTTTTTTGTCTAAGTAATTTGCCCTTCCGTTGAAACTTAATAGTTTTGTTAATGCATAAGCTGGCCCCAAACACAAGAACACGGCAGGTTCACACAGGCTCACCCATCCCCCCACATTCCCCACATGGAGCAACTTGTTTTTTTGCCGGTTTCTCTGTGCTGGGGTGATGGGTGGAGGTGCGTGTTACACAGGAGCGCACAAGTGACTGCTTTCATATGAGACGCCCAGGGGCGCTGCTATCAAACACATAAGACACCCAAAATGCAGCCAGTCTATTAAGCGCATTGTCATGAAAAGACATTATATATATATATATCCAGTTCAATTGTGCCCTCATAATCAATTCACGCTGCCCCCACCGCATAACCAGTTCATTTGTGCCCCCGGGGCAGCGTGAATTAATTATATGGGGGCTGCAAATTAACTGATTGTGGGCTGGGGGTTTAAAGACAGTAGTCCTGTTAGCAATAACTTCATTAAGAAGAGTTAGTGAAATAGCAGCCATAATAATCTTAGAACCATATTTGCAGATTTTCCAAGACAGAATAGATATTGCTTTACATCCTAAATATCTACCTAAGATAGTAGAAGTAAGACAGTTGTGAAAATGTGGTCCTTTTTACATGGGCCTCTCCCACCCATGAGTTCATGGTGGGGGATCCCCGTGTCAACGATGCGGCTACCATGGTGAGTGGAGGTGCATGCACGCCTAACACGCATCCCCACTCACTACACACACACACGCTTGTCCCCACACACAAAATGGTGGTTGCTCAGTGGGTGCAGATAAGTGGTGATGCATGTTCGGCTGTGTGCGTGCTGAACCCATGGACCCACCACCCGGCGGAACCGTGTAAAAGCGGTCTGTGAGAAGCCATTCGAAGAAGAACAGAAGGTTGCTGATGTATAAACAAGGTTCTTCGAGATGGCTCCAAACATTATCACAAAACCCACTCTTACAGCAGTGCATGGATTTTTTTCCTTATATTCCTAGAAAGGGTTGGAAGGAACTGTCATTCAGAGGGGGAGAGTCAGTGCTTTTTATACTAGAGGAGTTTGAGACTGTAATGTGGTCTATTATTTGAATAGGGTGAGCATGCACAATCCAGTTGTGAGAATGTTTGGAGCCATCTCGAAGAACCTTCTTTACTATGCAACAACCTTCTGATCACACGTGTGGGGAGTTGTTTGTAAACAAACAGCTTTACCTCCCTGTCCAGCCACCCTCTGCTGTTCCTGCAGCACTACTAGCAGGCAGAGGCAGGTGAGGGATGGGGACACCCGCACCCCCCATAATCCACCCCTGGACTCCCCTTCATTGTTTGTAATCACAGAACACATGTTGCTGGAGGAAAGATAGAATGGTCACCAAGCGGAAGGTTTTGCTCTACTGACTCCCATTGAACAGCATAGGCGCTGTTCAATGAGAGTTTGCTACCACCTTAACTATAGAGCCACGACTGTGGCTGTATAATTTTAACAATTTTTACCCTGCTCCCATTCTGCCTCAGGCAGTTCAGGGCAGCTAACATAAGAAATAAAACAACCACATACAAAAACAGCTAAAATCAACACAAATAAATACAATAAATAATGGAGGAAGTAAAACAAAGCAAAAGCAACCCCACCCACCCACCCGTTACTCATCTCCCTCATCAAAAGTCTGGTGGAACAGCCAGGTTTTACACATTCGTTGGGAAGAGGAGAGATCCGGGGCCACCTGGGCCTCTGCTGGGAGTAAGTTCCACAGCCTTGTTGCAGCCACCGGGAACGCCCTCTCCGTAGTCGCCTCCTGAGCAACTTGGGGGCCTTTGAGAAGGGTGCTGCCGATGGACCGCACGGGCTGATCCAGTGCGCAGGGAGCGAGGTGGTCCTGCAGGTAGGTAAGACCAAGACCATGTAGGACTTTGTAGGTAAGCACCAACACCTTGAAGCAGGCCCGGAAGACTAGAGGCAGCCAATGCAGAGAGTGGAGCGCTGGAGTAACGTGCTCTAAGGAGCCAGGCTGCCACATTATGCACCAGCTGCAGCTTCCGAACGGTTACCATGAGCAGCCCCATGGGAGGAGAGCATTAGCATTTTATTTAGAAAGCACACACACCTACTGGCAACATCCTAATCTGTTCATTTCAGCACGGAGCGCCCATGGGGAGAGACAGCTCAGAGAATGTCCAAGTTAACCGTTGCCTGAATAGGTCACTGTTACACAGTCCAAGGGCTTCCACTCCAGAGGCGGTTAGAGCCCACTCCAGAAGAGCAGTGCCAGTTGTGGAGGTGTGTAGGGCAGCAACCTGATTGTCCTATCAGACTGTCACAAAGCTTTACATGGTTAATAGAGCAGAAGGAAGGCAGGATGCGAAGTATGGGAGAGCGGTACTGAATGCAATTCTGAGTTGGCACTAATAACCCACCATCCAAAACAGTCGTCCTGCTTGCGAATTCACGCAACCACTCGAGGAGGAGAGACAGGTTACCGCCCTGTGACTGTCGGTCCTCAAGATGGCTCCACGGCCGCACACCTATTAAAGCATAACTAGTTTAAACAGGTGAAGGGAGACTGCCAGGAGAATGGAGCAGCCACATCCCTTAAACAACCAAGCCCGATCACATGCCAGGAGCTGGAGGGCAGAGGGGTGCGACTTTGCATGCTGTGTGAGAGGAGGCGCTGGCGCGAGCACCCACTGATTGGGACTGCCCAGAGCCACCTGGAGGAATGCCAGGAACCTGCCTCATCCCTTCCATGGGCTCTGAGGGGGGGTATCCTGTAGGCAAAGGGGATGGAGTTGACATTTCATTTCCTAGCTGCTCTGCTCTATAGTTCCTAGCTTTCTGCTTGAAAGGATTTGTTGTAGCATCAGTAAATACCTCAGACAATGGCTGAAAATCACGCTGGTTTGGTCCTGAAAAATGAATTTCTTCGCAGTGTTCCCAGGCTTGGGCAAGACCGTCTAGTGATTCTTGTGAGAGAGCAACCCAGCGGGTTAGTTGGTGGCTTTAACACAAGGCTGTTTTCCCAGGCTCCAAGACAGAATTCGCAGGGGAAATGCCTGGCTGTCCCTCCCTGTGTAACCTGGAGACCGCCCCTTGGACCCCAAAGCAAGCCCAGCTTCCCTGAGCTTCGGAGGCAGAGAGCGAGCCCGGCTTACCCCGCCTTTACTCCCAGGGATGCAGGGTCTCTTCTCTCTGGCGCGGGGCGCTCGCTGCTCCTGCCTTCAGACTCCCCGCAACAAGTCCCCTCTGCTACCCCGAGGCTGAGCCGAGCAGGGAATGTCGGGACTGTCCCTCGGGGAAGCCCCCGCGGGAACGGGCTCTCCAGTAGCCGAATCCAAGCGGGGACTTGGGCCCCCAAGGAAGGACCCGTCCCGTCCCGTGCGGTGCTTTAGCGCCCAGAGCGCGCTCTCGCTCGGCGCTGCCTCGCACTCAACAGCATCCACGCTTCTTGCCTCCCTATCCCGGCCCCCAACGGGCGAGAATCCCACCCACCCCGGGCGCCAGGGCGAGAGCCGCGCCCAGCCCGGCACTGCCGGGCGAGCCGAGTCCGGGCCCCGCGCGGCTGCCCGGAGCCAGACACCCCGGCCCCAGCTCATCCCCCCCGTCGGGCCGGCTCTGAGCCTGGGACGGAGCCGCCGCGGCTTCCCGGGGTGACCCCGCCCGTAGCCCCCGCGTCCGTCCGGGAGCGGCTTCCTCGGGGCCCGGCGGACGCTCCGTCCCACTGTCCCGTCTCCTCCCCGGGGAATCGCGACCCACCTGGGGGGCTCAGTCCGGCCCCGGCTGCGCCGCGCGGGCTCCTCCCTGCGGTAAGTCCGCGCCGCCCCGGTCCCCGCCGGGTCTCCGACCCGCCCGCTCGGACCTACCGGCGCCTGCGGCCACAGCGTTGTCTAAGGGGGAAAGTCAGCACTTCCGTCACCTGCCCTGCCCGGCCCGGGGGGAGCTGCCAGCGCCCTGGGGTGGGGCTCTCGGCCCTAGAGCAAAAGCAAGACCCGCCCGGCCCGGCCTCCTCCCGGAGCCGTCTCTCCCGTCGGGGGGACGGCTCAGCCGGGGGGGGGGTCCCAGGGGAGCCCAAGAAAAGGCGATTCCTTACGGGGGGCGGGTCTCAGGCGCTGCCAGGGTCAGTGGTTCCCCCCGGCCGCAGCCTAAGCCCAAGCCCGGGCTCAGGCTGCCCTTGCAGGGGCCTGGAGCTTCTCGCTGACCCCCCCAGGAAGGGGCCGCCCGGGAAGCGGCATTCATTGCTACCGCGGCCCGGGGCTCAGTGGCCCCATGAATCGCCTCTGGGGCGGTGGCCGGACATTGTTTGGGGGAGCCTGGGGCAGCCTTCAGGCGGCCCCGAGGGAAGCGGGGAGCCGCGCTTCCCGGCTGTTTCCGACTCCGAGAGACGCGCACTAACTGCGGCTAATGGAGGCGCCCCGCTCAGCCTCTCGCCCTGGGTTTCTTCTGTCTCGGAGCCAAAGCTTCGCTTCCATTGCTTGAAACTGGAAAGCATGTGACTGCCCAAAATAGCCGTCTGGCAAAGTGCAGTCGGGGAGCGGCGTCTGCCCTCGAAGTGCGGCCAACTGCCTCCCGCCCGCCCCTCCATCCATTAACGAGCAAGGACAGTGGCCTCATCCCGGGATCCTGCGCTCCGTCCTCACACAGCGCTCGGCCTGCTGCAGGATCGGGCCCCGGGGCCTGCCTGAAGCCCCTGGAAACCTGACTTTGGAGGCACCTTTTCTGGGCGCAAGGTGTTTAATTAGCGCCTTGAGCGGCCCGAACGAGAGGCCGAGCCCCGCCTCCCTGGCCGATAACCTTTCCCCTCCCCGAAGCAATCAGCCGGGGCTGCAGCGGATAAGCGGCCGGGCTGCAATAGGCCGCGCCGACGGGAAGCTCGCCAGCTGGCCCCAGTGGCTGAGGGAAGCCCAAGGGTGTGACATGCTCGACTCGAGCCAGCAATGGCACGGCCTTCACTCAGACCAGTCCTGCCAAAGGTGGAAGAGCGAAGCAAAGGCAGCATTTGAAAGTAGAATCATTAGAGAAAACTTGAAACCCCACTAACTAACGAGAAATGCGTTCATCAAACCTGCCCTTGTAGCCTGCCTTTCTCCCACGCCTGGGATTGACTACCCTGCCCCAGGCAGCTGGGTGCGGCTCCCAATTAATAAACACAACAACGAAAAACTAAAGGGAGGAAATGCCATGGCCATTTGACCTTCAGCGCGTGAATAGCTGTTAACGAAGGTCATACTTTTTGGAGGAGCTGCAACTGGCAGGG
The DNA here is from genome assembly GCA_003113815.1 of Sphenodon punctatus. Classification (NCBI taxonomy): domain Eukaryota; kingdom Metazoa; phylum Chordata; class Lepidosauria; order Sphenodontia; family Sphenodontidae; genus Sphenodon; species Sphenodon punctatus. The sequence continues at coordinate 12,312,566 of QEPC01012679.1, read as the reverse complement.
TGGGGCTAGGGATGAGGTGGGAGGGGGTTGGGGTTGGACTGCGTGTGTTTTTGTTGAATTGCCGTTTATAGTTTGGGGAGCCTTTAGGGAAGGACGGTCCTACTGGGAGTGGGGGATGAAGCGGTTCTTCAAATGGCTGTCCTGGTTTCCAGACTCAACGGAGGGGGTATGTGCATGTTGGTCTGAAGATATATCTGTAGTATGGGGATGGGTCCGAGCCCAAGGAAGACCGGAGGCTAGCACTAGAAATAATAGAGGGCAGGCCTAAGAGTCACCAGAGCGGGTTAGGAATGGGGGAAGTGGAGACATTTTGGCCCATCTCAGATCACAGGGAGAGCAAGGCTCATCAATGGACGTTTTTACACACACCTTAAAGTTCCGGATTTTTCAGTCTTCTGGGTTTACAAGTCCACAAGTAAGTTCCTGGATGCATTCTTCACACAAACACTGCCCTGAAACAGCCTAAAGTTGTCACAGCTGTAGATGTGAGGGTCTGACATGGAAACCAACTGACCACAGTTGCCTGGAGCAAAGTAATTTACCAGGAGAACTTTTTACACACAAATGTTCTGGGAGAAGTTCTACGCAGAAGTTCAAAGAGCCATTTAAGATCTGGGTCAGTGATTTAGACACACAAAGTTCAGAATGTTACAGCAAACATGCAGGAGAAATGTGTGCGTGTAAAAACACCCGCTAAGATCCGGAGGGAAGAGCACACCAGGAACACAAGAGCCAGGAGGAACATGAAACTGGAGAACAAGGCGACCAAGCGATCAGGAACCGTAGGAGAGCTAGGAACAAGGAGACACAAACCTGGAGAGCAGGAACTGTGCGGCGCCAAGGGGTCTGGGGAACAGGGGAGGAAAGTGAGGACTAGGAACCAGGAGTGACAGAACATGGGGCAGAGGCAGGAAGCCCAGTGACAGGATGGGTGGGGAAGAGATGAAGCAGCATGAGGAGAGTTGTTCAGCCCAGCTCTCTGTTGCTCCCAGGATGCCTTATATACTGCAGGTACCCAATCAGGGAGCTGGGAGGCAGAGCCGGAGGGAGAGACAGGTGAAGGTGGGTCAGACACAGACTGGGAGGGAGCATGGGGCGTAAAGAGAATAGAAACAGGCCTGGGGGGTGGTGCCGCCTACTGATGGGCTAGGGGTTGAAAACTGGGGCCTTGTCTTGAATTCTACATGTGAGAAAGATTAATCCTATCAGTAATGTTTTCTCTTTACCTCTCTATAAAGAGTGTGCTAGTCTTGTTTCAGTAATTCCTCCAGAATGCCCATAAGTAAGACTGAAATTTACCCCATGCAGAGGGCATCACTTCAGTTTACTAAGAGCACACTAAACTGTCCCTGTGCACACGTTAAGTTCCAGGTGTGCAGTGCCCCAGTTTAGTCCCATCTCTTCTCCATCATTATTTTTAGACTGTGTTTGTGCCATGTATGGAGTTTGGAATCAAGCCCTTTGCCATCTTCTATGTGATAGCTCTTCAGGTATTTGAAGACCACTATCATATCTCCCCTTAGTCTTCTCTTCGCTAGGCTAAACATACCCAGCTCTTTCAACCTTTCCTCAAAGGACTTGGTTTCCAGACCCCTGACCCTCTCTGTTACCCTGCGCTGAACCCATTCCATTTTGTCAACATACTTCTTAAAGGGCATCGTCCAGAATTGGACACAGTGCCAACACAGAATAGAGTGGAACAATTACTTAGTGTGACTTGGAAACAGACTTGATAGGGTATGATTCTTTAACTTAGAGAAGAGACGACTAAAATGAGATATAATACAAGTTTATGAAATCTTGTATAGCGTGGAACAAGTAAATGGGGAGCTTTTATTTACCCTCCCAAATAAAACAAGCACTAAACCAAAGCAAAATAAACCAAAAGTAGTATTTTTTCATGAAACATACAATTAACTTGTAGAACTTGTTGCCAGAGGATGTTGCTAAGGCCAGTAGTATAGCTGGATTTAAACAAGGATTGGATAAGTTCCGTGGAAAGATAGATTCATTAACTAAACTAATTAGCAGGGACCCACATTCATTGCGTTTCCCTGTTGCCAACAATATTCCTTGAAACTAATAGTGACGCCAGCCGATGCTGTGGAGATCCCGGGGTCAGTGAAAGTCACTAGTTGTGAATTAGATCCTTGCCCGTCCTGGTTGGTGAAAGCCTCCAGGGAAATAGTGGGGTCGGTGCTGGCGGGGATTATCATTGCGTCCCTTCGGCAGGGGAGTTTGCCGCTCGGTCTCAAGGAGGCGGTGGCGTGCCCCCTGTTGAAGAAGCCATCTTTGGATGTGGATACACTCGCCAGTTACCGACCCATCTCTAACCTTCCCTTTTTAGGGAAGGTTATTGAATGGGCAGTGGTCCTGCAGCCCCAGGCTCACCTGGACAGCATCGGTTTTCTCGACCCCTTTCAATCAGGGTTTCGGCCCAGCCATGGTACAGAGATGGCATTGGTGGCCTTGATAGATGATCTCCGCTGGGAGATGGACGCAGAACGTTTGACATTAATGGTCCTGCTAGATCTCTCGGCCGCGTTTGATACAGTGGACCATGGGCTGCTGTTGAGATGGTTGCGTGACCTGGGGTGTCTGAATGGGACCACCCTTGGTTGGTTTCAGTCATTCCTCTCGGGGAGGACCCAGCGGGTTGTCTTGGGAGCAGAAACATCTAGCCCCCGGGCCCTGGACTGTGGCGTTCCGCAAAGTTCAATCTTGTCTCCTTTATTATTTAATGTATATATGCAGCCCTTGGGGGA
>QEPC01012679.1:12284165-12308997 GCA_003113815.1 Sphenodon punctatus | reverse complement strand
CATGGCTGTTCTCCCAGGCCTTCAGAGGCGGGGAGGGGAGGGTGGGCTAAATTTTTGTATGGGGGTATTTTTAAATTGTTTTAAATATGTGTGGATTTTTATATTGTTTATGTTGGAAGACGTCCCGACATGCCATAGGCATAGGGGTCGACATATAAATGGAATTAAATAAATAAATGCATACATAAATAAATAATAAATTAACCTGTGCTGCAGCCTGGGATTGATGCAGTCCCACCTGTGATTGCTATACCGACATAACTGGTCACACTTCCATACTGGAACAAGGTTTTATGCCAGATCAAGTCTAACACCGCTTTTAGACAAGGGCGCTGAAAGCGCCTCCGGAGCTGCGCGTTAAGAGAGAAGCCGTGCTGCTGGAAGTGATGTCCTCCCCGTTGCCGGCAGTGGCAGCGGCTGGAGATGCGGTGCTTTGCAGAGACGTGTTCTGGAGACCTGAAAATTGAAGTCTCTAGAACGCACCTCTGCAAAGCACCGCGTCTCCAGCCGCCGCCGTTGCCAGCAACGGGGAGTGCGTCACTTCCGGAAGCATGGCGTGGCTTCTCTCTTAACACGCGGCTCCTTGTCTCAACACTTATTCCGGAATTACACCACCAGAATGTAATGCCAGCATTACACTGGTATTGCTGTGCTCATGTAAAAACAGCCAAGATGAACAACCATTCCCAAAGTATTGTATGGAAAGGAAAGACCTGGTAAAGAACTTTCCAGAGGCAGGTAATTCTAATTTCTGCCTGCCGTCACTCTCCATTCCTGATCCAGTAATGGGTTTTGAGAGGTTTCTTCCTTTTCTTCCCTTTCTTAAGTTGTCTAGCATAATTTCCCTGAGAATAGTTTAGGATATTGTCTGAGCCCTTATCATTTAAGAGATGGTGACATAGTAGTTCCGATGAGATCTCTTACTAGACCAACTTCTGTTGGTGAGTGTATGCAGCTTCCAGGCCACCCAGGGGCCAGCGCCTTTCCTCAGGCTGGTAACAAGTCACAACTAGGACAGGTGGATCTCACAGCTGGAAGTTAGGCTCAGAATAATAATTTTATAGCATTTATAACATAATCATAAAGTTATGGTCATAATCAAAAAGTTGGAAGGGACCCTATGCAGGATTTTAGCCCCCCATGTGTGTGTGGGAAGGGAGACAATGGCTGTGCCCAGCACAGAGTCTGTGGGGGGGGGGTTGGGAGCGGAATGGGGCTTTTCCAGGTGGAGATGGATGGGGGGGCGTCCCGCCCCCAGGCTTTAGGCATTGCGGGTGAGGCAGCATGGTTGCCTCAGCGGCAGGAAGAAGGGCACTGTGACTGGGCAGGCACAGGCTGAGAACAGAAGCCCCCAACCCCACAAAATGTTGCCTGACCCCAACCCTTTGCTTGGCTGCAGAAGTGGAGAGGAAAAGAACAGCTTGGGAGGGAGGGAGTGGGGATTAATGGCGCAGCAACCATCAGGCCATACTGAGCCAAACAAAAGGTGAGGAACAAAAGGGTGCTTGGGAGGGAGCTGTTACATGAAAAAAGAGATCAGATCCTTTCTTGTAAAGAAAACTCTTTACAACCAGGATGGTGAAGGTTTGCTCTCTAATGAAAGCTCTTGGACAGCAGCTTTTCTTCCTCATCCCGTGCTCATAAGGGAGGTTTGTCCAGCTGAAATAATCATCGATCTGACAATGGACAGCTACCTCACTCACCACCACACGACAGCAACAGGATAATGCTGGGTTTTCAGCTGCCATCACGTTCTGTGGGATTTTCAATGTCCGTTTTCTACCGCTCCTTGGCCCTCTCTGTCATGGGCAAGAAAGCACTAAACAAAGCAAAGGGTAAGAGAGGGGTGACCGAGAGGCAGACTCGCGTCTACTGCTACTAGTCTCCAGTAGATCACAGTGCGGCGGGGGGGCAGCTTCTCAGAGATCCCCTCTCAGGAGGAGAGCAGGATTGTTGGCCGCCCACCATGGAGTGTGTCTGGGGAGTAAACAGGAGAGCATGGCAGGGAAGGCTCTCTCGAAAGGGGAGGGCTCATCTCCACTCCTGAAACCAGTTGCTGAGGGGCCCCAGAGCTGGGGTCGGCTTAGAGCTGGGGTCCTGGCAGGTCCCCTGAGGTTGGGTCACTTGCACCATAAATCTGGCTGCCCCGGCTGCAGCATTTCTCGAGGATAGGTTTTACTAGGTGGCCTCTGGGTCTGGGATGTTGAGGCTTTTACCCAAGGCCTGGCTGACCCAGCACAGTCCAAAGACGTTACAAAGGCGAGTTATTTTAGTCAGTCAGTGTTCTGAAACTCTGTAGATCTGCCTCTGTTTTTGAAATTACTTGGCAACCACAACTGGAGCCAGCTGAACAGGAAAACAAAGTTATTTGGGTTTACTTGATTTGTTTCAGATGGTTTTAATTGGAGACATAAAATCACAATACTTTGGGAAGCATATTGATTTTCCTCTTTCGCTGATTTTGGGAGAACTTTTACTGTCTGACCCAAGTCTTGTGAGGAGAAGCAAAGGCTGGGGATCTCCTTGTTTATAAAGAAGAGCTTGAGTTTCGGCAATGCTCTACCAAAGTACAGCCGTGCAAAGGTCAGGACGTGGAGAGGCTAGAAGCATAAACCCTGCACTCTCATTCTTTTGCACTAAAATGCTGCTAATTTATTTATCTTATACATTTTTACCCCGCCCCTCCTGCCATGTAGCTCGTTAGTACTTCTGTTCACTCCTGATAACTCTTTTGGCGAGCATGCAAGACTTGGCTGTTCGCCCAGGCCTTTGGAGGGGAGGGGGGGAGAGAGGGGTAAATGGGGGAGATTGGTGGGGTGGGGAATTGGAGGGTAGGGTTAGGGTTGGGGTTTTTAAAATTATTTTAAAAGTGATGTTGGTTTTAGTGTATTTTATTGTTTTATCGTATTGTTAGCTGCCCCGAGATGCCGTGGGCATGAGGGGACGGCATAAAAATGCCACTAAATAAATAAATAATACAATCCCAGGCAGGCAACAATCCACTAGCTTGGCTCTCCAACTCACATAGAGGTCTCCTTTCTTCAGGAACCTTCTCCTTGGCAGCCTCTCAGGAGTTGTGCTCCCTTCGAAGGTCGGAAAGAGACTGCTCCTATTTCTGGGGTTGGCTTCCTTTTGTGCAGCTAGCCATGCCCCTACTTCCCGATGGTGGCCATTTTGTGATGTCTTCATCATGGCAGGCACCATCTTGTGGCACAGCCCTGCCACAGACTGATAATAAAATAAATAAGTGATTAACATTTGTGAACATGCATGTGACCTGTATGTTGGTTTCCTGGTCTTCATCACAGCGTCCTGGCTTCTGTGACCAGAGAGATCTGCAAGCCCCTTTGAATTAATCCTGAAGCAGAGCAAGACACCCCAGATGGGGACCCTGTTACAGTATGAAGATATGTCCAAAGAGGGGGTTACAGACTGAGGGAGCTATTACCTGGCAACTCATCAAGCCCTGGGCTTGACCCCTGCCATCAGGGGTTTGGAGTGGATGCCAGCCCACTGGTGCCACCACCTCCCTGTGGTGCAGCCTCTCTCCCAGTCCTCCCTGTCTTGGCTTGACCGCCACCCCCCGCCCTCCCAAAGCTCCCTGGTTGGCTAACACCCAATATAGATAGGCTGGTGGCCCTGGGAAGCCAGACAGCACAAGACACGTTCGCCGATCTGATTTGTGCCTTGTCGTCACACACACTTCCCTTGTTTGCCTTCTGGTCGGGTTCCCGTTTAGTCTTATCTTGGGCCCTGTTCCCCTTCCAGGCTTATCTCCACTGAGCCTTCCCCACCTCATCCTTGATCTTGCCCTCAGCCTTGCCTCCTGTTTCCCCTCTGGTCTTGTTTCCCAGCACCTGGTCCTTGTTCTCCTGGCCCTGAACCCCTGTATCACAAACTCCCATGTCCCAGACACCCTTCACCCCGCCCCACAAAACCTGCTGTCTGATCATCAGCCCTTGAGCCTCCTAGGCCAGCCCCTAACCAACTCAGACTGGACAATCTTGACCTCTGCTCTTATTATCTGAGGATACTTATATATACTTCCAGGACGCCCATCACCAGTATCTTAGCTTGTGCAACCGTCTTTTTCCAGGTGGTTGTTGTCCGTCTACCGTGACCTTGATTCTCAGGCTGCTCATGCTTCTCCAGCCTTCCAGCACTGCTCCTTGCCCTCCCACCTGCTTTCCCCACCCCCTTGCCTCACTCTTTCCCTGGACAGACTACTTGGCTTTTACCCTGGGCTCTGGCCTCTGACACTCCCACCAGAATTATTTGCTGGCTGTTAATGTTTTCTCTTGGGCCAACCTTTTGGAATAGATCCCCTACCTGCACCTGAACACTGTCTTTGCCTTTCACACCATTGATCCCATTATTACCCCTCTGTCCTTGATCCTGACACCACTTACCAAGATCCAGATCCTGATAGCCATAATACCCTGTAATTCTAATCCTGGGCCTGGCCCTTTACCATGCAAATTTCCAGTTCTATAATATTTAACTGCATGATAACTGTCTTTTAGCGCGCCCCCTCCAGAAGGGGAAGGGACCAGTTAGGATGGTCCGCCCTCGGAGGCTGATGGAACCCCAGCGGTTCCAGGAGGTCCTGAGGGAGTTTACCCTGGATGTGGACGGTCACTCTGTGGATGAGCTGGTCCAGCATTGGAACATCTTGCTGGAGGAGGCCATTGACAGGGTGGCTCCGAGGCGCCTTCTGCCTCGGTCTCGTCACCGCAGGACCCCTTGGTTTACTGAGGGGCTGCGGTGTATGAAGCGTGTGGGCAGGAGGCTAGAGCGACGCTGGCGTCGGACTCGGTCTGTCTCCGATCGTCTTCTCCATAGGGCCCATTTGCGGTCCTATGTGGAGGCTGTGAGGACGGCGAGGAAGGAATTCCTCGCCGTCCTCATAGCGTCTGCGAAGTCGCGTCCAGCGGAGCTGTTTCGGGTGGTGCGGGGGCTGGTGAGTCCGGCCTCCCTCCGCCTGGATGGGGACTTGTCCCGGGCCCGCTGTGAGGAGTTTGTCATCTACTTCGCAGACAAGATCGCTCGGATTCAGGCCGATTTCGACGCTGGGTTGATAGCAGTAGGGGAAGAGCGCGGGGGGGCGGAGGGTCCGTCTGGTCCATCTTTATGGGGTGAGTTTCAGGAAGTGACGCCAGCCGATGTGGTGGATGTCCTGGGGTCTGTGAGGGCCACGTGTTGTCAACTAGATCCATGCCCGTCCTGGTTAATAAAAGCTTCCGGGGAGACGTTGGGGACGGTGCTGGCGAGGGTGGTGAATGCGTCCCTTCGGCAGGGGAGGTTGTCGCCTTGCTTAAAAGAGGCTGTGGTGCGCCCCCTGCTGAAAAAACCATCGTTGGACGTAGACGCGCTCGCCAGCTACCGACCTGTCTCTAACCTTCCCTTTTTAGGGAAGGTTATTGAGCGGGCAGTGGCGCTCCAGCTCCAGGGTCATCTAGATAATATCGGGCTCCTTGACCCGTTTCAATCTGGGTTCCGCCCCGGCTATGGCACCGAGACGGCGTTGGTGGCCTTGGTGGACGACCTCCGCCGGGAGATGGATGCGGGATGTTCGACATTTCTCATCCTGCTCGATCTCTCGGCCGCTTTTGACACCGTGGACCATGGGCTGCTGTTGAGACGACTGCGTGACCGGGGGGGTCTGGACGGGACTGTTCTTGAATGGTTCCGTTCATTCCTCTCGGGGAGGAGCCAACGGGTGGTGTTGGGGGAAGAAACATCGAGCCCCCGCGCCTTACCGTGTGGCGTTCCGCAGGGATCGATCTTGTCTCCATTATTATTTAACATCTATATGCAGCCCTTGGGGGAGGTCGTGAGAGGGTTCGGGGTGCGATGTCACCAGTATGCTGATGATACTCAGCTGTACCTCTCGTTTTCTACCGACCCAGACCCTGCTGTCTCGGTGCTATCCCAATGTTTGGAGGCCGTGGCGGATTGGATGCGACGGAGCAGACTGAAACTCAACCCAGATAAGACGGAGGTAATGGTGGTGGGGAGGGCGAAGGGGGTGGTGGCCCCCCTGATTGGGGGGGTTTGCCCCCCTGTAGCTCAGCAGGTCCGGAGTCTGGGGGTCATATTGGACGCAGGCCTGCGGCTGGAGCAGCAGGTGGAGGCAGTCGCGAAGGCTGCCTTCCGCCAGCTTTATCTGGTACGTAGGCTGCGTCCGTATGTCTCTGGCCCGGACCTGGCCTCCCTCATCCATGCCTTCGTCACCTCGCGACTCGACTACTGTAACGCGCTCTACGTGGGGCTTCCCTTGTTCCTGGCCCGGAGGCTGCAGCTGGTGCAGAATGCGGCGGCCCGTCTTCTTACGGGGACGGGTCGCCGGGAGCACATTACACCGGTGCTCCGAGCGCTGCACTGGCTGCCGATAGTGTGCCGGGCCAGGTTCAAGGTCCTAGTAATGATCTATAAAGCCCTATACGGCCTTGGCCCCTCTTACCTTAGGGACCGCCTCGCCCTTCGCGCCCCGGAACGACTCCTGCGGTCTGCCGGGGGTGCCCTCCTGGAGGTCCCCCGTGTTAAGCGGGGGGCCACGATGGAGCGGGCATTCTCGGTGGTAGGGCCGCGGCTGTGGAACTCCCTTCCGGAGGAAGCTCGCCTGGCCCCAAGCCTTTTGACATTTCGGCGAAACTGTAAGACCTGGCTGTTTGCCCAGGCCTTTGGGAGGGGAGGGAGGGGGGGGTGATTTTTAATCCCCCACCTTTATATTTATTTATGATCATATGTTGCCCTGTTTTATTGATATGTTTTATATTTGTATTTTAAATGTTTTAAACTGTTTTATTGTTGTTAACCGCCCCGAGCTGCATTGCAGGATGGGGTGGTATAAAAATCTATTAAATAAATAAATAAATAAATAAAATAAATAACGACAAATGTTGACCTGCTAGAAATGAGACAAAGACCTCATTCTTTATTTCACATGAGAATAAAGTTGCAAGCTATTAACCAAGCCTTCTTTTTTTACTCATATTCTTGCTTCATGTTCTTCACACTTTTTGATATAGCAAAAAGATGAGCCTGCAGCTGCAGTATTCCTTACCTAGAGCGGAAGACAAATAGTAGTAATCTTTTCAAGATTGTGTTTGAAAGCTAATGACGTGTCGCACCAGCAACAATTGTTCCTTCCCACAAGTGACATGTAGCCCATCATCACACCAGCAGCAATCGTTCCTTCACACGAGTGACACATCGCACCAGCTGCGATCGTTCCTTCACACGAGTGACACATCGCACCAGCTGCGATCGTTCCTTCACACGAGTGACACATCGCACCAGCTGCGATCGTTCCTTCACACGAGTGACACATCGCACCAGCTGCGATCGTTCCTTCACACGAGTGACACATCGCACCAGCTGCGATCGTTCCTTCACACGAGTGACACATCGCACCAGCTGCGATCGTTCCTTCACACGAGTGACTCCATAGGAAACTAGTAGGGGCCTATGAGGTCATGCCCCCCCAGATTTTCAGAAGTCCTATGGAATGAAATAGAACCCCTGCCCAGTCCCTCACTCACTATTGACAGTTACCAGTCACCTAGGAGTGACACGTCTCACCAGCTGTGGTGGTTCCTTCACAATTCCACGGACCACACCAATAGCTGCAGTATGAAACTAGCATATGGTGTTGTGTTTGAAACTGGCTGAAGCTAAGCTGTTTCTGTCCTTGACAATCTACTAATAGATAGTCAGAGCAAATTAAATGACATATGTATTCGCATTTTCAATGTAATGAGGAAAAATATTTAATTAAGCATATTCGAACACTAATGAACACCGCCTATTTTTACTCACACAAAAGGATCTGTGCCCGTCTCTGAATGCTGCCAGGCTCTGAGAAAGAACAGATTGGTCTGGCAACAAAGATGAATGAAACAACTTTGGATCAGATTCAAAGGAATGCCTTATGTTTAAGGGACACAGTCTATCCCTTCGATTCTGCATTTCCAGGTGCAGCTCGGTTGTGTTCAGAGAGGAAAGTGGCTGGTGGCCAAGAGACAGCTCATTGGGGGATCAAACTGAGCGAGAGCTTGGAGAAACTGCCTTGTCTGACTCCTGTCTGATCGTCTGTGCTTACAAATTAATCAGCAAACTAATTTCAATGTTTTACAAGGGAGTGGCACATTGCTTTAGATAAAACAGATCCTATCCCATCGCCAGGAGAAAAGCAAGGTGAGTGAGTGGGTTTTCCCCAGGGTCAGTATCTAATACATCCATCTCGTCGGGCATAAGGGCTCCCTGGAGCAACTTCCAGGATGGGGGGGAAGCGGTCTGCTGCCCAGCCGCCCACAGACCTGACACCACGGCCGCTGCTGCCATTACTATTGCCTGCCTCCCTATCTGCCACTGCCAGGAGGCTGTTGGCCCCTCTAAGGGCTCGCCCTTCCCCAGGACTGACATCTGGCCCTGGGCCCCACGTGACAACTCCCCCCTCCTCCCCTGAAGGAAGAGAGGGGGTGGGGCCAGGGCTCCCTGGAGCAACCTCCGAGACCGGGGAGGGGGGGGGGCAGCCTGCCACCCAGCAACACTACAGGCCACTCGCCTAAGGTCCTTAACAAGACCAGGATGGGGGGGGGGGGGAATTCTGTTGGCAGGGATGTGGAGTATTTTTATGGGGGGTCTTGGATTTAGGGGGTTAGGGGCTGAGGGACGGGGTGGGGGATTGTGGGGGGTGAGAGGGAGTGCCTGTCCCCAGCGAGAGCGGGGTACAAGAAGGATTGGGTTCGGGGGCTTATTCTTGGTGAGAAGGAAAGTTGCCCCTGGGGGATAGGGCAATGTATCCCATAGTGCAGGAAAGGGGAACCTCAGGCCCGGGGGCCAAACGCGGCCTGTGGCAAGTTTTTATGTGGCCCCTTTCCACTATCTGGATCTGGCCCTTGAATGCAGTTCTTACCTCCAGTCACCAAAAAACTGATCTCAAGGGAAGGGAACAGAGTGAGGTAATGCAAACAAGGGCAGGGAACAGTTCCATTGTATAGATCCATGATTTGGGCCCCCCTTTCCTTGAGTGCATCCCTTAAGCACCCCTGCGCCAACTCCTGTGCAGCCCTTGGAGCTTGTGTAAGCCTTCAAAGTGGCCCCTGGGAAGAAAAAGGTCCCCCACTCCTGCCCTAGGGAGAGGGGGAGATCTGGGGAGTGGGTCTCCCCCACCAGCCTGGTGGAGCATCCTGGGGGAGGGGTGTCTGGGGGTGTGTGTTCGCTATAGAGGTCGAGACAGGCCGGGGGATAGATGGTCCTTAGGGAGGCTGGTTCGATCATCAAGGGCGGGGCAGGTGTTTAGTCCCTGACCCACTGTCTTGCCCCCAGTGGGAGGTGTGGTGTGAGTGAGTGAGAGGGCCCCATGCCCTGTTCTGATGCTGTTGAACATGAGGTCAGTGGTAAACAAATAATCTACAGTCTGGGAGCTGATCCTAGACCAGGCGACCGACCTTGTGTGTCTCATGGAGACCTTGCTGGACACTGAGTCAGGGCCTATCTTGGCTGACCTTGTGTCCGGCTGGGTACTCCATCCAGCATCAGCCATGGCTGGAAGGATGGGTGTGCATGTGCGGGGCAGTGTAGCCGTAATGTTTAAGGAGCGGTGGTCCATTCAGCAGTATCCGGTGCGGAATCTACCAGGTATAGCGTGCCTTCAGCTGGTGTTTGATTTGTTCGGAGGCAGAATGGGGTTGCTGTTGGTATACTGTGCACCTACCTGTCCAGCTGCATCCCTACATGCTCCAGCTGCGCTGGTGTCGGAAGTGGTCTTGAGGTCCACAAGGATGGTGGATCTGGGGGACTTCAACATGCACGCTGATGCCAGTCTTTTTGGTGCAGAGCATGAGTTCATGGCCACCATGGGCATGTCTCAAGTGATGAGTGGCCTGACACATGATGATGGTCACACTCTGGATTTGGTTTTCTGCATGGGCCTAGAGGCGGGGGATCCATTAGTGAGGGATGTGGTGAGATTGCCCTTGTCATGGACGGATCATTATCGCCTTCAGTCCCGGCTCCTGGTGCACATCTGTCCCTGCAAAGGTGTGGAACCAGTTTGGTCAGGGGCGTAGCTAGCTTGGGATGGGCCCAGGGACAAGAAATGTCCATGGGCCCCTCCCCTATTTTTCCTTCCGGCGGTGAAGTCGCCGGCCAGCCTAGGGGTGCCTCCCAGCTCGCCCTGCCTGGGGGCGCCAGGGTGCTGGTGCTCGGGACTTACTTGCTCTCGGCCGTCTGCGGCGCCGCTGCCCACCCGACCAGTCCTGGAGACCGGGGGGGCTGGGCCGGCTCAATGCATGGACTGCCGGAACAGGAAGGTGCCCGGTGATGGTTACTGAGTGGGGCTGGGCCTCCCTCAAGCCAGCCCTGCCCGGACTGAGTCCGGACTGGTGAGGAAGACTCCTCCTTTGCGACATGGCACCAAGAGGACAAGACGAGGTGCGAGGCTTGTGAGTGTGACATGACCTGATGCTAGGGAAGCCGTACCTCCCCTTTAAAAGAGGACGCTTATGAAAAAACATATAGGGCTGCATTGCTTCCAGTGCAGCCCTGCACCATGTATTTTTCATAAGCGTCCTCTTTTAAAAGGGGAGGTATGGCCACCCTACTTGACGCAGACTGCTGCATGGGCCCCCTCCCCGTGATTGCAACATTGTATCAGACACAATGTTGAAACTGCGGGCAGGGAGGGGGCCCATGCAGCAGCTGGAAGGGTCGCCAGCCAGCTCAGGTGGCAATTTTAAAAAGGGGGGGGGAAAGGGTGGCTTAGCTACCTTGGATATTGGGGCCCCAGCCAGTACGGGCCCCAGGACGAATGTCCCTGTTTGTCTAATGGTAGCTACGCCCCTGAGTTTGGTTGGTTCGCCCTCGAAGACTTATTGAACCAAATCGGTTCTGGAATGCTCTGGGGGAAATACCCTCTGATCTCAATGCCCACCTGCTCGATGACTGTGTTGATTTTTGGAACACATCGCTATATGAGTCCATCAACTAGGCAGCTCTCAGGCATCCGCTTCCTGAGCACCAGAGCTGCAGGTCCCCATGGTTTACAGAGGACCTACAGCACCTAAATCGAGAAGGGAGATGGTTAGAGCGATGGTGACATCACACTAATGGTGAAGACGACATGTTGCAGCATAGAGCTAGATTGAAAGCCTATACGGTGGCTGTGCGGGCAGCAAGGAAGAGGTTCTTTGCTGCCATCATAACATCTGTGAAATCTCGGCTGGCAGAGCTCTTCCAGGTGGTGAAGGGGTTGGTCAGTACAGCCTCTCTTGACCTGGAAGCAGAAACTTCCTAGGCCCACTGTAATAGGTTAATTTACTTTTTTGTGGATAAAATCTCTCGCATTCACCATGACTTCACCACGGCATTTGATGGTTGCGGAACCACATGGTATGAATGCCCTGGATTGTCCTGTTTGATGGGATCCATTTCGGTTGGTTCGCCCCCAGAGACTTATGGAACCACAGAGATTCTGGAATGCTCTGGGGGATTTACCTCCCAATTTTGAGAACCATTCCCTCGATGACCTCATAGCTTTTTGGTACACCTTGCTGACTGGGGCCATCAACTGGACAGCTCCTAGGTGTCTGTTCCTGAATGCCGACAACGCAGGTCTCCTTGGTTTACAGAGGACCTGCGGCGAATGAAGCAGGAGGGACGGCAGTTAGACCGTCACGGTGGTGCCGTACTCGTGCTGAAGCCCATCGACTGCAGCATAGAGTTAAGAATCTATGCTGTGGCTGTGTTGGCTGCAAAGAAGGTGTTCTTTTCTACCCTCATAGCATCCGTGAAGTCGTGTCCAGCTGATCTTTTCCAGGTGGTACAGAGGTTGGTCAGTGCGGCTTCTCTCCGCCTGGAGCTGGAATCTTCTAGTGCTCGCTGTGACATGTTTGTTGACTTTTTCGTGGATAAAATCACCCAGATTCACCACAACTTCAACACCTCATTTATAGCAATAGGAGAACCTGAGGTAATGGAAGCTTTGCCGTGTCAGGTTGAATGGGATCAGTTTCAGTGGGGGTCACCCGCTGAGGCGGAGGATGTCCTTGGGACTGTCAGAGCTACCTGTTGCGAATTAGTTCCATGCCTGTTGTGGGTGGTTAAGGCCTGTCCTGAGACATTAGGACTGTTGCCTTCTGGGATTGTTAATGCCTCCCTTAGGGAGGGCAGAGTGCCGGGATGCCTCAAAGAGGTGGAGGTGCGACTTCTGCTCAAAAACAATTGCTTGACATTGACTCCCTGGCCACCTACTAGCCAGTCTCTAACCTTCCCCTTTTAAGGAAGATTATTGAGCGGGTGGTGGCTCAGCAGCTTCAGGGGCATCTGGACCATGTCAGTTTTCTTGATCCTTCGCAGTCCAGCTTTCATCCGGGGTCTGGTACCGAGACTGCACTTTTGGCCTTGGGAGATGACCTGCACTTCCCAGGTGGCAGCACTGCATGTCTTCCTGGTTTTCGGAGGGGCTGCGGGTGCTGAAGCAGGAGGTAAGGCAGTTGGAGTGACAGTGGCATCATTCACGTGCTGAAGCCAACAGATTGTGACACACAGTGAGTTTATGAGCCTATGCCGTAGCTGTGCGAATAGCAAATAAAGAGTTCTTTGCTGCCCTTATAGTGTTTGCTAAATCCCGTCCAGCGGAGCTGTTCCGGGTGGTGTGGCTTGGATGCACAGGTGGAGGCTGTGCCAAGGAGTGCCTTCCGCCAACTACATCTGGTGCATCGGCTTCAGCCATATGTTTCAGACTCTGACCTGGCCACCGTCATCCACGCCTTCATCACCTCTAGGTTTGACTACTGTAACGCGCTCTACGTGGGGCTACCTTTGGTGATGGTACGGAGACTGCAGCTGGTGCAGAACGCAGCGGTACGTCTCCTGGTTGGATTGGGCCGCCGGGAACATATTACACCAATTCTTTGGTGTCTGCATTGGCTGCCTGTAGTCTTCCGGGCCTGATTCAAGGTGTTCGTGCTTACCTATAAAGCCCTAAACGGCTTCTGCCCAACCTATTTGCGGGACTGCCTCAGCCCCCGGGTTCTGGATCAGCCCCTGTGGTCATCAGGGGTGCTCTCCTGGAGGTCCCTGAGTCTACCAGGGGGCCACGATGGAGAGGGCCTTCTCGGTGGCTGCCCCACGGCTGTGGAACTCCTTGCTGGTGGAGGCCCGTTTGGCCCCAGATCTCCCCTCGTTTCAACACTGTTGTAAGACATGGCTGTTCTGCCTGGCTTTTGGGGGGAGGATGGGTAGGGTGGGGGGAATGGGTTAGTGTGGTTAGGGATTTTTTCCCCTCTCTTTGTTTTTTATTTTAAAGTTGTTTTAATGCTTTCAATATCTGATGTTGTGTGCCGCCCAGAGCTGCCTGTGGCAGGATGGGTGGGTTAAAAAAATTCTGTGGAATAAATCAATCATCATTGTTAATTCTATTAGCTCTGTCGGCAGCATTTGACACTGTTGACCATGAGATGTTGGTGGCTCGGCTGTGGGGCTGGGCTGGGTGGAATTGTTCTTGAATGGTTCCGCTCTTTCCTGGCCAGGAGAACTCAGTGGGTGCTTCTTGGGGAATGTTCATCATCTCCCCAGAACCTCACATCATCTCCTCCCTGGAGCCTCACGTGTGGAGTCCCACAGGGTTCTATTATATCCCCCCTCCTGTTCAACGTGTATATGCAGCCTTTGGGCGAGGTCGTGAGGGAGTTCAGCGTACATTGTCATCAGTATGTCGATGATACACAACTCTACCTCTCTTTTTCTGGAGACTTCGACCTGGCAGTCTTGGTGCTTACCCAATGTTTGGCGGTTGTGGGGGACTGGATGAGGGTGAGCTGTCTGAGACTGAATCCCGGCAAGACGGAGGTGATGTTGGTGGGTAAGGCGGGAGGTGTGGTGGCTCTTGTTGTTGAGAGGATCTGCCCCCCTATAGCCACTCAGGTCTGTAGTCTGGGGGTGCTTCTCAGCTTGCAGCTCCGCCTGGATTCCCAGGTGGCAGCAGTGGCGAGGAGCGCCTTTCACCAGTTACATCTGGTGTGATGGTTGTGGCCGTATGTTTCTGACTTGGCCACCATCATCCATGCTTTTATCACCTCTAGTCTGGACTCCTGCAATACACTCTACGTGGGGCTACCCATGGTGATGGCCCGGAGGCTGCAGTTAGTGCAGAATGCGGCGACTCGCCTCTTAACAGGGACGAGTCGCCGCGAGCACATTACACCAGTGCTCCGTTCTCTACGCTGTCTGTCTGTTGTTTTCTGGGCCCAATTCAAGGTGTTGATATTGACCTATAAATCCTTAAATAGCCTGGGCCCTACCTACCTGCGGGACCGCCTCCTGCCCTGGGCCATGGTGCAGCCCTTGCTGTCGGCTGGAGATGCCCGACTCGAGGTCTCCTGGGTGGCGACGAGGAGGAGGGCATTCCTGGTGGCAGCCCCTAGGCTGTGGAATTCCCTCCCGATGGAGGCCCGCCTAGCCCCTGACCGCCCCTCTTTCCGAAGACAGTGTAAGACCTGGCTGTACCGCCGGGCCTTTGGTCAGGGACTTGGGTACCAAAGTGAGGGTGGGGTGTTTATGTGGTTCTGCCTTATGTTTATACTGTTTTATACGATTTTATATGTTTTATTTATTGTTGTGAGCTGCTCCGAGTTGCCTGTGGCAAGAGGTAGTGGGTTAAAAATACAACTAACTAACTAAATAAATCAATAAAGTTCAGTTGGTGACTCCTGCTGATGCAGGGGATATCCTGGGGGCTGTTAGGGCCACAACTTGTAAATTAAACCCTTGCCCATCCTGGTTGGTTAAGACCACCAGGGAGACAATAGTGCCAGTGCTGGCATGGGTGGTCAACGCCTCCCTTCAGGAGGGCAGGGTCCCAGGGCCTCTTAAAAAGGCGGTGGTGCAACCCTTGCTCAAAAAGACATCACTTGACGCTGATGCCCTTGTCAATTATCGACCTGTCTCTAACCTTCCCTTTTTAGGGAAGGTTATTGAACGGGTGGTGGCCCAGCAGCTTCAGGATCACCTTGACCGGATCAGTTTTCTGGCCCCCTTGCAGTCTTTCGTCTGGGGTATGGCACCGAGACTGTGCTTGTGGCCTTAGTAGACGACCTGAGACGTGCTTTAGGTCAGGGACAGTCAACCCTTCTGGTCCTGTTGGTCCTATTGGCTGCTTTTTATACCATTGACCATGAGATGTTGGTGACTTGTCTGCAGGACCGTGCCAGGGTGGGTGGGATTGTTTTTGAATGGTTCGCTCATTTCTGGCCAGAAGAACTCACCGTATGGTCCTGGGGGACTGTACTTCATCTCCCGGGGATCTCATGAGTGGGGTCCCACAGGGTTCTATTATATTCTGTCCTCTCTCTCCTATTCAACATGTATATGCAGCCTTTGGGTGAGGTCATGAGAGGATTTGGAGCGTGATGTCATCAATATACTGATGACACCCAGCTCTACCTGTCGTTTTCAGCAAACTCAGGGCTGGCAGTTTACTGTGGGGGAGTGGATGAGGGGGTTGGGTGGGGAGGTGGGGTTGGGTGGGTTTTATGGGGTTTATAGGTGGGGGGGTTGTTTTAAATGTTTGTATGTATTGTAAATCACCCTGAGACTCCGGGAAGGGTGGCATATAAATTCAAATAAATAAATGCCCTCCTCTCTGCTCCCTTACCCTGAACTCAGTCTTTCAGGGCATGGATGGATAGAACCACAGGCCAGATCCAGGAACTGGGAAGGGACCAAATAAAGCAGTTGCTGCTTGGATTTGACCTACAGCAGCATCCATACTCCCCACCCTGTCTAAAGCGTGAGTCTCAAGACCCCTGCATGTGGGGCATTTGGGAAACTAGAGAGCCACAAGGGAGAACGGAGTGGTCTGAGGGAGGAAAACCTCTTAGACGTTCTCCGAGGTCACAGGGAGAGAATACGCCTCGTCCTCGAGGTTTGCAGGGGAAACACCCGAAGAGCACAAGACACCAGGATACATGGAATTAGGAAGCCAGAGGGCATGAAATCGAGGAGCACAGACCAAAGAGCTAGAACAGGAGGAGACTAGGCACAAGGGGCTATAGGACAGAGCAAGGCCACACAGGAGCAAGGAATCAGGAGACTGTGCTTTGACGCCCCTTCTCTATAGACAGGTGAAACAAGCACCAGAGAAAGTTGCTCTGCCCAGCTCCCTGCTGGGACCAGCATGGCTTTTATGCTGGTGCCCATTCCGGAAGTTGGGTGGAGGCAGTGCTGGAGAAGAGGGGAAGCACCTGGGAAGGGACTGGTTCAGATAAGGGCTGGGGAAACACTGACCTTTGGGAGGATAAGGCAGCGACACTGGAGGCTGAGGCAGAACCCCAGGGGCTGGGGGTCTGAGACCCATGGGACCTCACAGCAAGTCAGTAGCTGTTGCCATTGGATTCAGAGGGTGAGGTAGTGACTGGGTCACTGAAGCAAGGTAAGATGCTGTCAGGGCCAACTGTCTGACTTCAGGACCGTTTCAACCAAAAGCGGTCTCTGCCTCTGGCGATACAAACAGAACAGTGCAAAGTCCCAGAAACGGCAAACATCATCAGTACAATCAATCAAGTTTTCTACAGCCAGGCATCCTTCACAGGTGAGGGGAGGCCTCTTGGCTGCAGCAGGGCCTGGCCTTAGCTTCTAGCTCCCTTACTTTGAGCGAAGCAAACTCACAGCCTGCTTGCCTCTCCCTGCTGGTCCCACCTCAGCCTTATCTACCGAGGCTCGGCTGGCCTCGATTGTGAACATTTGTCAGAGCCCGGCCCATTCACCCCACAGGCCTTGTCCTGCAATGTGCGGAGACGCTTGTCTAAAAATGCCCAACGTGAACTAGGGGTTTGCCTGCCGTGCTCCTCCTCCTCCTCCCCTCCCCTCAGAATTTTCTCCATGCCTCTCCAACGTTTGGGGCCTGCTCTCTAGTCTGAGAAGCACTGGCCAAGACAGCTGGGGTGTGGCATGGCCATGAATCGAGCGAATATATGCAGAGACTGAGATAGTTGGGAAGGGGTTTCTTGGGTGAATCTGCTGCTTCAGGGTTCGCCACCACCCAGCCCTGCCACTGTCTGGGAGGCGGCACAGGACTCCAGCATCTCGGCCTCCTCCAGCTCTTACCGCGCAGCATATTAACCAAATTCCAAGCTTCTCATTGCGTCATCCTGCTGCAGTCGTTGGGTTCACTGCAGTGCGTGTAGTGTCTTCTGGAGGTGCGATACAGGAGAGCCGGTTCTGCCTGTAACTAGGAATCGTGAGGCACTCCTCTCAGGACGTAAGTTAAAATCAAGACTGAAGACTATACCATGAAGCTGTACTGAGTATTAAAGCAGCACTGAGCAGAATCAGAAGTGACACACTTCATTACCACCAACAATAATGTAGCCTCTAACCAGCTCGTGTGAGATTGACAAGATAATGTAGACTAGAAAGTTTTAAACTGATTATGATAAATTACTAGATTTCATGTGGAGGACACTTTTCAAGGGGGTTGGTGCGGTCTGCCGGGGGTGCCCTTCTGGAGGTCCCCCGTGTTAAGCGGGGGGCCACGATGAAGCGGGCATTCTCGGTGGTGGGGCCGCGGCTGTGGAACTCCCTTCTGGAGGAAGCTCGCCTGGCCCCAAGCCTTTTGACATTTTGGCGGAACTGTAAGACCTGGCTGTTTGCCCAGGCCTTTGGGAGGGAGGGGGGGGGTGAGTTTTAATCCCCCACTTATATATTTATTTATGCACACTGCCCTGTTTTATTGATGTATTTTATATTGTATTTTAAATGTTTTAAACTACTTTTATTGTTGTTAACCGCCCCGAGCTGCTTTGCAGGATGGGGCAGTATAAAAATCTACAAAATAAAATAAAAATAAAAATATAAATAAATATTACTAATACAGCGCTACTTACAAGAGCTTTTTACTCCAGTATTTTTGAAAGTTGTCAAGATAGGTGTTTAGTCTCTGACTTTAACGGCTTGCCTTTGTCAATGGTGCTTGCATTATCAACTGCATAGCAATGAAACAAATACTGTTCTCCAATTTCCATTGCTTCTGCCAAACAGTTGCAATACCCAGTGCAACTGTTCTCCTTGGGTGGGATCAAACGAGACGATAGCCCACATTAGCCCTCACCAGGCGCATCCCTGCGTCCCCACCTATTAGGCATCCACCACACAGCCTCCATGTGCCACCACCGCCAATGGCAAACTCCAGGGACACCATGTGGCCATACCAGACCTAACGGGCACCCACATTATCCGCATCTTGTCGATAAGGTTCGCCCGCAGCCTCTCCAGCATCCAGGTCCACCAGCAAATATAGCATAAGTAGTGCCATATGGATCAGACCAATGGCCCCTAGAGCCCAGCAGCCACCTCCAACAGTGGCCAATCTCGCTCACTTGGAAGAAGTACCCAACAGGGTCGTTCACTCCCAGCTCCCGACAGTAAGAGGTTACATTCTCCAAAACCTACTCGGCTAATAGCTGCTAATGGACCGATCCTCCAGAAACTGGTCCAATCCTTTTTAAAACCTAGCTATACTACTGGCCTTGACCGCATGTTCTGGCAACAAATTCCACAATTTATCTGTGTGTTCAGTGAAAAATACTTTTGCTTTAAATCTGCCAGTGTGGTGTAGTGGCTAAGTGAACATGTGGAGAGGCCCTGGTTCAAAGCTCTTTTGAGCCAGAAACTCACTGGGTGACCTTGGGCCAGTCACAATATTCTCTCAACCAAACCTACATCACAGGGTTGTTGTGTTAATTAGCTCTACATGAAGGGCTCTGAGTGCCATGGCAGAGGTGTGCTAAAAATAGTATTATTACTTGTTAATTTCATGGAGTGTCGCTACTTCTAGTACTTTTTGAGAGGGTAATTAACCATTCTCTATTTACTCATTCCACACCACTCATGATTTTATTAACTTCTATCCTATCCCCTCTCCGTCATCTCTTCTCCAAGCTGAAGAACCCTAACCTATCCAGCCTCTCTCTCAGACCCTTTATCCTTTTTGTTGCTCTTCTCTGTACCTTTTCTATTGCTACTATATCTTTTTTGAGATGGGGCAACCAGAACTACACACAATACTCCAGCTGTGGTCACACCATAGATTTTTATAGAGGCATTACGATATTTCAGTTTTAGTCTCTATCCCTTTACAAATAATTCCTATCATTCCGTTTGCTGTTTTGACTGCTGCTGCACACTGAGCTGAGAATTTCAATGTATTGTCTGCAACAACTCCAAGGTTCTTCTCCTGAGTGGTATCTCCTAATTTAAAACCCAGCACTGTGTACATAAAGTTTGGCTTATTTTTCCCTATGTGCATCACTTTCCACTTGTTCACATTAAATTTCATTAAATTTCATCTGGCATTTAGATGCCCAGTCACCGAGTCTCACAAGATCCTCCTGCAATTCTTCACCAATGGAAGACTGAAACCTGCTTTTCTTTGCCTCTGGCTAAATTTTAATTGACATTAGCAAGTGCTTTCCCTAGGTAAGGCGTGCCGAATGGGTCCAGTCTGATCCCAACCCATCAGGAAGATGGTGAAGGCTACCAGCATGCTGAGATAAAGGTCCCCCCGCACCAAGAAATCATCCCATAGCGTCCAGCTCCAGGCATACAGTAGACCAGCCCTTCCCCACCCATCAGCCATGTGGAGGGTCACATTAGTGCCATAGGCAGCCCTGCAACATGCATGATGGGTGCGGAAGTGCTGCTCTAAAAACCCTAACTCCTAGTAGGAAGAAGTGGTTGTTTCTCCATTCAGATAGGATTGCTACATGCCTTAAACACACAGATTACTCAGGGCGGAACTAATTCATCCTGATCAGTTTTTCAAAGCCACACATAGCACCAATTCTAGTCTCTTGATTTAAGTACTTTTCAGAACGTGGTAGGTAAATACAGTAGTTAATTTTTTGTATATTTATTTAACACATTTTCTATAGCTAGTTGGAGCTTAGTTCTGGGGTAGGTTTCAGAAAGGGGTTGCTGGGATCTGAAAGAAGCCAAAGGTTTGTTCACACAGTTCCTCTAGCACAGAAAGCCATTTGGGGTGGAGGCTTACATGAAAAGGACCTCTCTCCATGTGGTGCCCCATGAGGGAAGACAGGCTCTGCTCCATGTCAGTTTCCCACACCTGGGAGGAGGGGATCATGTAGGAATGCAGTGCACTCGCCATCATTTTACAATGAAGCCTAACTGCTAATTCACCCCTTTCACCTGAATGAGTCACGGAGAACAGCTGCTTTAGAGCCAATGCCAGCAGAAGTCACTATTGTCAAGGTCCAGGTAACCAGCTGCTTGATCCTGCCATTTTTTCTACTGGGAAAATTTCGGTTGGCTTATTTTGAAGTTATACTCAAATGTAAATGTCAGAATTAGGCCAAAGAGTGTGATGGGCGGGGGAGGGGGCGCTACTGGGCATGTGCAAGAAATGTGTGTGTGTGGCTCCAGCTCCACACCACCGGGAAACAAAAGAGCTTTAAATAAGGACTGGATCGCCTGAAAAACAAAGTCTCTGGCTTGAGAGTAGCTCCGGAAGGTCTGGAGCTGCCCAAAAAGGCAAAACTATAACAACTATAACAATTAAGTCCTTTTATACGTTGCAAAGTCTTGGGCTTGGTGAAGAGCCTAAAGCTACGTGCAAAATGGCAGTCAAGGAGAATGCATAGAACCAAGCTCACAAACGGACTCTGCTGTGGTAGTGGCAATGTTTCAGGTCATTCAGGTGCAACTAGAAGAAGCTAAAGCAGACTGGGACATCTTAAAAGCTGCCCTTGAAAAGGTAAACCAGATGGTAGATACCATTGATAACAAGCTTGATCAGGTATCTAAAAGAGTAGATGCTGTTGAATGGCACGTGGGGGATCTGGATGATCTTGGGATAGAGACGGATGTAAGAATTAAACAACTTCAGGACGCCGTCGGCTCTCTCACATCCAAAACAGGTCCCAAAGGAATAACCACGGGTTATGGGGATTCCTGAGGGAACAGAGGCTACTAACTTAAGAGACCTGCTTTAAAAGGTCTTTAAGGCCCTATTTCCAGAAAATCCTGAGCTACAGGAGATTGAAATTGAAAGGGCCCATCGCTCACTGAGGCCCAAGCCCAAAGAAAATGAACCCCCACATGGCGATGATTCTGAAATGCCTCAGGTTCACAGACAAGGAAAACATCTTGAGACTTTCCAGAAAGATCTGCAGTTTGAAGGGGAAATGGCTTCCATCTCTCCAGATTTGGCAATAGAAACTGTTAACAAATGCAAACAATGGTTCAAGCACCTGGAGAACCTCAACAAACTGGGATTAAAAGCAAAAATTGAACACCTTGCGAGGCTAATGTTTTTTCATAATGGGAAAAGGAGAATCTTTGATGATGAGAGTGAATTGGAATATTACATTGATTCCTGCCTGCGGCGTCATGTTCAGGAAGAAACAAAGGACACAGAGAAACAGTGGAGATACATAATGGTGTCATCCTGTGCTGAAAGCCTGATTGTTAAAAAGTTATCTAAGGGAAATATTGAATGGCAATCCTACTTTAACTCAGTTGCAGTTTTATGATCTGGTTGAGATGATAAATTATCTTGAGATATTTCTCATTTATAATGGCTGTAGAGGCGGGAAGATTAGTAGAGAGTTTTAGGCTTTAGAAGTGATACGGCTCACGATGCTTACTATTACAGAACAACAAGTTGGTGGTTGTGGATGCGAGTTAGCCATTTAACCCATCATTCCAATGGTATACACCCCCCCTTTGAGATATCTTAGTCTCTTAACTACGTTTTTATTTTTATGTAATGTGTTAACCTTAATCCATTCAGTTTGTATATTCTACTGGTTGCAAAATAAGGAATGTACTGGTAACAGGCGAAATGGAAAAACCTTGTGGATGAAAAGGGCTAGAGGGACTCCAAGGAAAATTCCCAATTGGATGATAAAAAAGGGTAAGGTGACTATACACCTAAGTAGCATTGTTCAAACAACAAATGATCATGGATAAACTTAAAATTGAGACGCTTAACATCAATGGATTAAATTGTCCACTCAAAAGAAAAAGAGCATGGAAATTCTTATTGGAGAATAATCGATATCTTTGCAATACAGGAGACATCTCCTAGAAAAAGACAAATGCAGATTCCAAAATAAGAAATATGATAAAATCCAATTTGCGAATGCCAAAAAACAGGCGGGTGTGGCTGTGGGATTTGCATCAAAATGGTCGGTTAAAATCCAAAGGGTGGTAAAAGATGAGGAAGGAAGATTTTTAATTTTGATATGTGAAATTGATGAGAGACAATACCCAGTGGCCTGTATATATGCTCCCAACAATAACACACTGCAGTTTCTCTCCATCATTATTACACAAACCAAAAGCACATTACTAGTATGCAGGGACTTGAACTCCCCACTCTCTCACCAGCATAGGTCTAGACGCCAACAACTGGATGGCTCACAAAGAAAAAGTAGTGGAGTTGCTCAGAGACAGGGTTAAAAGAGAGAGAGATTAGACATTCTCTTCATATAGGAATAAATCATTTTCCAGAATTGACTTCATTCTCACTGACCAACAAATCAATAGAAAGTGCATGCAGGGTTTCATACAATGTAATGCTCAGGAGTTCGGATATTACAGCAGGGGGCAGCAAATAAACATAGACGCTCAAGATGGTAATTGAGAAAGCATATTTTAATGAATACAATCATAAAAGAAAAAGTCCAAGCTAAATTTGTTGAACTTATAAAACGTAATGATCTGCCAGACTGCATCCCATATCTTATGGGAGACAGCGAAAGCATTCCTGAGAGGAGTTTATATATCTGAAAAGTCACACTGGAAGAAAGATAAGAGAAAATTAATGAACTGACCTTGACATTAAGGCAGTTAACAGGAATT
The DNA here is from genome assembly GCA_003113815.1 of Sphenodon punctatus. Lineage (NCBI taxonomy): Eukaryota > Metazoa > Chordata > Lepidosauria > Sphenodontia > Sphenodontidae > Sphenodon > Sphenodon punctatus. Next base: position 12,286,110 of record QEPC01012679.1, on the reverse strand, counting down.
CAGAAAAATAAACCTGTTGACAGAATCTACAAAGAATTAATGAAAACTAGAGGGCTTATTAGCACATATGAAACTAATGATATAATTAAAAAAATAAGATACACCAATTAATGGTTCTACCAAAAGACAGGGCTCTTGCCTGGCAGCTGAGACAAAAGAAAATGAACACTAACATTCCTAGTACACAGGATCCCACAACACAGCAAACAGCGAAAGGGAAAGGAATTTTTTTTCTTAAAATGCTACCAGGATTTATATAAAACCACAGGTCCTGGGGGTGGGGGGGAGAGAGAGATACTTACCTTCTTAAAAAAGCATTATGCTTCCAGAGCTGATGCTTAGTCAACTTGCCACACTAAATAAACTTATAGAGAGGGAAGAAATAGAAGATGCTATTAAACAACTACCCGAGAACAAAACTCCGGACACAGATGGGTACCCCCCGGGAATTTTACAAATGCCATACTAGCATGGTTTCCCCTATCTTGACCAGAGTGTTCAACTCGTTTCTGCAGAGGAAGGAAATGGCAAGTTCATTTTATGACAACTCCATTGTACTGTGACCCAAACTGGGTAAGAATGTAAACATCCGTAGTGGGTACAGACCAATATCTCTGTTGAATATAGACTTTAAATTATTCACAAAAAATATTGGCTACAAGATGGAGCAGTGTAAAATGCAAACACATAGCCCCCGATCAAACAGGATTTATTCCAGGGAGACTTGGGGTGGATAACATTAGAAAAGTAATAAATTTAATTCACCATGTTAATCAGAATAAACACACTGCTGCAATTATATCCCTCGACGCAGATCAAGTGTTTGACAGGGCTGAACGTGACTTTATCTACTAAACCCTCTGTAAAATAGGATTTGCTGGCCCATTCCTGGAACGGATAAAGATAATATACAAAAAGCCATTGGCCAAATCTGACCCTAAATGGGGAAAACACACAATCTATTTCTTTGGGGTGAGACGCACATCAGGGTTGCCCCCTTTCGCCACTTTTATTCGACCTAGTTTTAGAACCTTTGGCTCCTGCCATCAGGCAAAGTCAACAAAGGGGGTAAAGATAAAAGCAGCAAAATACAAGGCAGCATTATATGCTGATGACCTGATAAGTTTTGTCACAGACATAGAAAATTCCATACCAAGTCTAGGAGACCTCCTTAAAAACTTCGGCAAGATTTCAGGATACAAAGTCAATCTGGAAAAATCAGAAATGTTCCTGCTTAATGAAAGCAAAATCCCTAGAACCCGGCTAAAAGAAATTATTGCCTTAAAAATACAATTAAATATCTTGGTATCCACCTCCCAAAGAATTTACAACATTTTTATAAATTGAATTTTTTACCCCTGCTTGAAGACATTAAATAGAAAGTCACAAAATGGTCAGACCTCACCTGCTCATGGCTGGGCAGGATCAATTTACTGATAAGAACATAAGAAGTGCCATACTGGGTCAGACCAATGGTCCATCTAGTCCTGCATCCTGTCTCCGACAGTGGCCAATCACGGTGGCTTGAGAGAAGCACCCAACAGGTCACAATGGGGGATCCATTTCCTGTTGTTTTCCCCCAGCTCCCGTCAGGTTCCCTGATCCTGTCTGCCTAATAGCTGCTAATGAACCTATCTTCCAGAAACTTGTCTAAACCTCTTTTAAACTCAGCTCTAGTATTGGCCCTTACCACAACCTCTGGCAGTAGATTCCACAACCCAATTATACACTGAGTGAAAAAATATTTTCCCTTATTTGTTTCAAACTTGCCACCTCTGAGTTTCATGGAGTGTCCCCTAGTTCTAGTACTAGCTGAGAGGGTAAATAACTGCTCCTTGTTTATTAGTTCCACACCACTCATGATTTTATAGACCTCTATCATATCTCCTCTCAGTCGTCTCTTCTCCAAGCTGAAGAGCCCCAACCTACCAAGCCTCTCCTCATA
>QEPC01012679.1:12218630-12251814 GCA_003113815.1 Sphenodon punctatus | reverse complement strand
AGGCTCGGTTGGCCCCCACTCTCCTGTCGTTTCGACGTTTGTGTAAGACCTGGCTGTGCCGCCAGGCCTTGGGGGGGGAGGGGGGTTTGGGAGGGAAGGGGAGTTTTTATGATTTGTTTTAAAATGTGTAGATTTATTTTTAAATGTTTTATTGTTGAATTTTGTGTGTGTGCACGTGTTGTTCGCTGCCCAGAACTGCCTTTGGGCAGGAGGGGTGGGATATAAGTTTATAAGTAATTAATTAATTAAATAAAATAACCATCCCTAAAAAGAGAAGGTTAGAGACAGGACGGTAGTTGGCAAGGGCGTCAGCATCAAGGGATGGTTTTTTGAGCAAGGGTCGCACCACACCCTCCTTAAGAGTCCCTAAGGGGACCCTACCCTCCTCAAGGAAGACGTTGACCACTCGTGCCAGCCTCAACCCCAATGTCTCCCTGGTGGCCTTAACCAGTCAGAACAGGCAAGGATCTAATTCACATGTTTTGACCCTAACAGCCCCCAGGACATCCCCCACATCTGCAGGGGTCACTGACCGAAATTGATCCCATAAAACAGGACAAGCCAGAGCATTCATAGTCTCTGGTTCCCCAACTGCATCAACTGTGGCGGTGAAGTCATGGTGAATGCGAGCGATTTTGTCCATGAAAAAATCAACTTCTTCTTTGCTGCCCGATCAGCCCCCGCATAGGCTTTCAGACTGGCTCTCGTCTTCAGCATGAGCGCGACACCACCGTCGCTCTAACTTCCTCCCCTCATGTTTTAACTGCCGCAGGTCCCTAAGCGCACACCTGTATCACACCTAAGCGCGTTGAGACTAGCCTTGTGCCTGGAGGCAAATTAATCTCTGGTAATGGACCCAAATCATACTCCGTCACAAATCTGAACCTGGCCTGTCTGGAAGTTGCAGCCTTGCAGCATGATCCTCCAGCTGTGCAGGCCTTTTACAGTTACAACTGAAGTGAATGGGACTTGCATTGGTGCCAAGTGCTAGGACAGGAGGATTATGCTGTGTTTGGGTCCCCAATATGCAGTTTCACTTTGTCTTGTCTCGCAACATTCCCTTCCCTCTGCTTCATAAATCATTAGTATTTCTCTTGCTCTTAGCTGATTGGCCAATAGTTTGTAGAAAATTGATGTAGTTGACAAAGGTAGGCAGCATTTTGCACATGAAGTCTTTGTGAACTAAGAGGTGCCAAAATCCTGTGTGACTCTGGCAAGGCTGGATTGCTCACCTAACCCTTAGGATGGAGGAGAATTGGGAAAGTAGCAACTGCCTTTATTAGGAGAGGCTTTAGGTGTTTGTTTTTTTCTTTTTCTGGAAGATGAGCTGCAGGGGCAAGGAGTGGAGCAGCGAGATGAGAGCAGGCTAATTAAGGGTGTCCCTGTTGAGACAGGAAGACGGCTACACCTCTGTAAGTGGACCTAGATGAACACAGGTGAAGACTGATTGGTTCCATCCTGAGGGTTCATGTTACTAGTGGAAGGGCTTGAAAAAGGGAAGAATCATCTTAGATTCCAGTGCTTAAATAAATGAACCAATTCCTGTTTTAGTCCATTTGGAGCCTGGATACACTTGGTTTTTTTTTTCTGTCCCCATGATTCCATTGATTTCAAGTGTGAGATGTCAAAGGGATGAGAAATCTTTTTCTGATAATATGTGTGTCTGCTGCTGCCACCTCTTTTCAAACCTTGGCCCCTGTTAGATATTTGATCCAAAATCTTTCAAAATAGCCAAAGAATGCTAGTATGGCTAAGAGAGGTACTAGAGACAAGAAAACAGCATTTAAAACATGGAAGCCAAGTCTGAAAGTTAAAATAGGCTAAGGCAGGCCAAGAAGGAATAAGAAGTACAACCTGCTGAAGATGCAAAGACATGTAATCATTTTTAAGTACGTCGAAGCAGTGCAAGACCAAGGCATTTAAACAGCAGGGGTAAATCCTGGGGTGGGGGTGGGGTTACTCTAATGTATTTTATATATTTTGCTTTGTTTTATCTTTTTTTATGATGATGGCTACTCTGAATCTTAGTGGATAGGGTGGGATAAAAATGGAAATAAATAACTATAAAACTACAGTGTTTGATGTGACCTACTCAAAAAGGGTAAAGTAGAACTGGAAACACTTCTGAGAAGGGCATTTGGCAGTTTGCATCCAGATTATAACGATTGGAATCAGACCTGATTAAATACTGGGTTTAGTAACATTAGGGAGGCAGGGCCCACCTTGATGTTTCTGCCTTGGTGGTTTCCCTAGTCTGTAAGATTGAGTCTGTGCCGTGGTTGGATAATATTAGAGCTACACTCCTTCACAAAGGTGTGTTGAGGTGTTGTACAAACAGGACTGATATTAACATGTGTAAGAGTCTTGGAACAAGAGGGCAGATACAGGTGTTTCAAATGCAGGTCTAGAAGGTTTGCTATAGTTTTGCAGTACAAACACAGTATGTTCTCAAGGGGGCGGGGCGACGTTGTTAGATGGAAATGTGTTTTTACCAGAGCAGCAGGCCAGAAGGCTTCAGGGAGCAAAGGAGAAGTGGAGGAGTGTCTGAAATAGGCTGTGTCCAAAATTATTTCTCAAGAGTGACCACTCACCTTTAGCCTTACTAGGAAAGCAGTTCTTCTGAGGAGAGAGTTTGCTAAATTGTACAGTGGTACACTAGGGCATTCCAAAATAAACAGCTGTACTGAGTCTAAGGGGCGCTTTTCCTGAATAGGGAGCGAGGGGCAGTATGGGGCAAAGCAGAGCTAGTGCAGAAGCATCGGTTCTCATCCACCCACCCAGACAGCAGCAAAAACATACACTGTGTATGAAATATCAGTCAGAATCTCAACCTCATCCACAGGTCCCAGTGCATGGTTTGGGAACCTCTGCCACAGGCCCGCCAACTCAGATCACTGGAAAACAAACAGCATCTGTTGTAGTCAGAATAAAAAAGTCTGGGGATTTGAATTCAGTCTGGAGGAGGTGATAAACCTGTCATTCCGTGCCCCATTGCACTAACCCTAACCTTGCGATTGTCGGGCAGCACCTCCCTTAGCCTTGTTCATACAACAAGGGCTGACGGGGAGGCGTTCTGGGTTGGATTAGGGTTAGGGTTGGTGGGGGTTTTAAGGGATTTTTTGTATTTTTTAAAAAAAGTTTTTTATGATTTGTGAGCTGCCCTGAGCCTCCCGGAAGGGGCGTTATAGAAATTATAATAAATAATAAATAAATAAAATGCAAAGGACTTTATAGAATCAACCTTCCTATGGGGCCATTTCTTCTATCGTTGTTAGGGAGGCAGGGATGAGTTTGGAAGGAGAATAATTCAGGCCCGACCATCACTCAGATTTCAGAGTGTTCAGGTTGGAAGAACCTTCAATGAATTCAGCTAGGGAAACCCCCAGCAGCAGCGCTGGCTGATGCTCCAGCTCTGATGAGGCAAGATTGATGTATAGAGCCGCCTTCTGTTCTTTTACCAACTCCTAAATTGTGTTCCTGGATCAGAGGAGTGAACCGCACAGTGCTATTGATAGGGATGATTTTGTTCATGTTGTCATTCCTATAGCACTTCCAGTGTTCAAAGTGCTTTACAATCCTTATCTAGTTCNCCTATCTGTACTTGGATTCTCCTAACAGGCTTACCCTAATCAAGATCCAAGGGTACTTCAGTTCATGTCACAGCCAGCGATGGAAAACTTGGCCGGGTCTCAGTCTTAGAGTTTCCAAAAAGCCTTACTTCATAGTTCCTTTGGCCCAGCCCTTCTCTGGCTGGTAAGATCTCAAGATGCAGATGAAAACCCCCTCCATTAAATACCTTTCCAGGGTCCTTTGTGGGATTTTCCTGCCTGGGTACTCTGTGCTGTCAGTCACGTTCACAGGAAGAAATCCATTTGCAACTCAGTGGTCTCTGGCTTGTGTCTGCAGAGATGTTTAGGCTTTTCCTGAATACGCATTTGGTGTGACTTTGCCTTTCTCCATTACATGAAGCGAGTTTCCAGTTCTCAGCTTTCACATTACATACATGTTTAACCTTTACCTTTACACATTTGTTAGACCTGTAGTCTATATGTAGCCTAGTATCTCCTTGTGACAGACAGCTATGTATATTTTTGCCAGTCTCTGCATGTTGCAAACCTTTTATTCTCTTTGCCACTGAGTTAGATTGGTTGTGTTTTCCTCCCTTATCAGCCTGTGGGACTGTGGCAATAGAGTCAAGGATACTTCCTCTTTGAACTATAACTATACAGTTACAAGAGGCAGCAGTATACTCCAGCTGGCCTCTGCCCTAACAGCATCTCTTTTTTTCTTGTTTTTTTGTCTTAGAGATGAACTTAATGCTTTCATGTCATAAGGAGTTATGAGCCCAGCTACTACTAATATTATTATTATTATTATTATTATTATTATTATTATTATTTATTCTTTATATAGTGCCAGTGATGCACCTGGTGCTGTACAATCAATAGCTTTGGACAGGTCCCTACCCCAAAGGAGGTTTACAATCTAAGAGACAAGGAGAGGTGAACATCAGGAGAGTACATTAATGAGACTGAGAAGTTGCAGGCTCAAGGGCTTAATTTAGTTACAAGGAACTAGATTCTGAGTCTGAGTGAGGGGAAAGAGGATGCAGTTTCACTCACGACAAGCTTGGGAAGGCCTGACGGAAGAGTTGGGTTTTCAGGAGGAATTTGAAAGTTGAGAGGGAGGGAGCAAAGGGAACGTATCCAGGGAGGGAGCTCCAGGCATGAGGGGCAGCAAAGGAGAAGAGGCACAGATGTTTAGAGGAGAAAGGGGGTTGCGAGCAGGCGAGGGTGGAGCCAGAGGAGGAGCGAAGCTCCCAGGCAGGAGTGCGGTGGGAGAGATATGGGGGAGCAAGGCCATGAAGAGCCTTGAAGGTGAAGCCCAGGAGCTTGTGCTGAATGCGTTCCTGTAGAGGGAGCCAGTGTAGGGCGGAGAGGAGGGGCTGAACATGGTCAAAGCGACGGACAATGATATATATTGTGAAATCTTCACAAGTAACATGGGGAAGTTTATGATGTCAAAGATGTCTGTATTAACCAGTGATTGTATAAGCCAGAGGGAAACTTACTGCATGGGAAGTTTGCTCTAGACAGGTGAACCTTAGCCAGGAAATTAACATTGTAAAACCTCCAAAGCCTGGACAATCAGCCTGGCTTAGTTAAATGTATATGTCACCCTTACCAAAGTCTCAGGGCAGCTCACAAGCAAAGTATTAAAACTTATTAAAAATAAATCCTTAACCCCAAACCCTTCCACAAACCCTGTAATTGGATTATGGCTGGTCCAGTGGTCCTTAGAGGGACTGCCAGAGAGAGGGGATCCCCAAATTCCCAGTCACATTTCAGCTCCCATTATTTAATGGCCATTCCAATTCTGTTTAGAGCTTCAGTAGCATCCAGTACATCTGTGTCTCATACCATTTATATCTCTTTGGGACAATAGCATCATCAGAATGAATGCTTTGATACAGGAAGTTTGCTCTTCAAAGTTCTCTCCAGGCTGATCAGAAAATTGGAGTTTGTGAAGCAACTCAGTTTTGTGCTGGTGACCAAAAACTCGGGTGAGTTCAACATTTTCTTTGAAACGGAATGTTGATAATCGTTGTGCAACCATCAGCCTTACCTTTTAAGGAATGGAGATCCCAGAAAACAGGGGCACCTCTGAGGCTCCCTTGGGCCTCCCAGGTGGGACAGCAGGACACAGCGTTTCAGACGCAGTCAGTTGACCATGTTCAGGCAGAAATCCTAGTTTTGCATGAGATTTTGGCGTATGGTTCCCCTGCATTCTCCTCCCAACAGACCTAACTGGTTGCCAATAAATCAGAGAAAGGAATTTTGGTTCAGGGAACCTATTGGGCTTTTCCTTTGTGAATCATTGTGCAGCTCTTACAATAGAGAAGGCTGTAGCGAAGCCCTTGGTAACTTGGTAAAGTGTTCGTTAAGCTGTTTTTGTCTTCTCTAGGTTTCCATTCAAATGCCTCCCTCCCTCCCTTCCTCCTGCACACCAATTGCACTTACAGCAGGGCTGTCTGATGGCATGCAGGTTGCCTTGGCTGCATAGTGTCTGTCTTTTACTCTGGTTAATAATGACTTTATCAAACAGCAGCCAAAAGAAATGAACTGCTCTCCCACCACCTCTCAAGGGGGGAAGCGAGCCTGTATCTTTCATTGTGCTGTCAGGGATTTTCTCCTTGTTTTTAGTAACTTAGTGTTTCCCATTATCTCCCACCCCCACCCCAGGCTGCGGGTGGCTGCTGACTGGGCAGGGGTGTGGCTGGCAGCACCAAACTGGCATGCTGAGAACAGACAGACAGCAGTCAGTGCATTTCAGAATACTAGTCATTCAGTCTCAGTCACAGCTCCGTGTCAAGCCCATTCCGCTTGCTTTTCTGCTTCTGGCTGAACTTTTATTTTTGGGTAGGCTGCCACGTTGCTGTTGTAACAACACAATGGGCAGAATCAGACTGATAATGCTGACAAAGCACTTTGGAATTGTTAGTGGGTGGATGCTTCACTATTCTCTATTGATAGGGCTACATCTTCTATTTGTGCAGCAAATCACAGTCCCTATTTCAGTCTTCTTTCTTTTGGTTCCCCAAGATGTGGAATGGGGACAATTCTTACCTAGATCACAGGGATGCTGTGAGCCTTGCTGAATGTTTTGGAGTCCTTTGACTCTGAAATAAACTTGAATGGAGGGTGTATAGCAGCTGATCATCAGTTATCAGTTGAAATGTACTACAATAATGCTGACACTGACGGCTGGGGGAGTTGAGCCTAGAGCTGTGCCTCTCTGCACATAGAGGTGTTGTGTTTACTGATCATTTTCCCTTTCTCTGACTGCCAGGGAATGAACGGGCTGTTTCCTACATCCCAGATCTCCCTGTGGGATGCATTCATTAGATCGTTAGTATGTAACAACAAGAAATTTAATTCTTGCTGTAACTGTAATGAAATATGAATGGAACTGTATTGAAATATGAAGTGACCTTAAACCAGGGACCAGTTTAGGCCCCTTTAAGTCTTCCGTCACACAGAACTCTCTGCTGTTAGAAGGTTTTGCCTAGGATGGTGGAAGGAGAGGATGCTTTTAGACAAGTGCCTCCCCACCCATAATGCATGTTACAGGGCTGCATAGGGTGTCAATGTGGCCCTGTAACATGCATGATGGAGTGTGATGGGTGGGGAGGCGCTTGTGTAAAAACACCCAGAGAGGCTGAGCATGACTCTAAAAGAGAAACTCCACAAGAGGGGAAGTACCTTCCGCAAACTTAGGGTGTTTTTCGGACACATTACCCACCCGTAAGAATATAAGAAGTGCCATATGGGTCAGACCAATGTCCCATCGAGCCCAGCACCTGCCTCTGACGGCAGCCAATCTCGGTCGCTTGGAAGAAGCACTCAACAGGGTCACAGTGGGGCGATCCATTCCCTGTTGTTCACTCCCAGCTCCCGACACTCAGAGGTTACATTCCCCAAACTTATTTATTTATTTATTTTATTTAATTTATTTATTTCACTATTTTTTTATCCCGCACTCTCCTGCTCACAGAGCAGCTCAGAGCGGCTTACAAAACCATAAATCAACAATAATAACAAAACAAACATAATGTACAATTTAAAATTCATTAAAATGCTAAAAAACATACTAAAAGGGCAGACCTCCCCCCTTCCCCAACCCGTCTCCCTCTTCAAAGGCCCAGCGGAACAGCCAGGTCTTACACTGTCTTCGGAAAGAGGGGAGATCTGGGGCCAAGTGGGCCTCCATTGGGAGGGAATTCCACAGCCTGGGAGCGGCCACTGAGAACTCCTTCCCCATCGTTGCCACCCAGGAAACCTGGGGGACTTCGAGTCAGGCATCCCTGGCTGACCGCAGGGGCTGTAATACGATCCGGGATCTGAGGCGGTCGGTCCTGCAGGTAAGCCGGGCCCAGGCCATTTAGGGCTTTGTAGATCATTACCAACACCTTGAATTGGACCTGGAAGATAATAGGCAGCCAGTGCAGAGAGCGGAGCACCGGTGTAATGTGCTCGTGGCGATTCGTCCTCATTAAGAGACGGGCCACCACATTCTGCACCAGCTGCAGCCTCCGGACCGACTTACCTGGCTAACAGCTGCTAACAGATCTATCCTCCAGAAACCTGTCCAACCCTTTTATTTTATTTTATTTTTTAATATGATTTTATTGTTTTATCTTAATTTTTTTTACAAATATATATATATATATTTATTTATTTTTTACAATAACGGTCAATACTCGTATCCTCTCTTAATACCATATAATACAAGGTGTTGCATTCATGTCAAAATCTCATATAACATAGTTAACTCAAAAATAGTGATCAAATAATATTGTTTTGTTATTTTGGAGAAATTCTTCATTTTCACTTGCTGCAATGATGTTGTATGTCCAACCCTTTCTTAAACCCAGTTATGCTACTGGCCGTGGACGCGTCTTCTAGCAACAATTTCCACAACTTAATTGTACGTTGAGTGAAAAAAACGTTTTTATTAGTTTTAAATCTGCTACCCATCCGTATGATGGAGTGCCCCCTAGATCTAGTACCATTTGAGAGGGTAAATAAATAATCATTCCCTATTAATGTGTTTCATGCCACTCATAATCTTATAAAACGTCTATCATATCCTTTCTCAATCATCTCTTCTCCAAGCTGAAGAGCCCTAACCTATCCAGCCTCTCTTTATAGTGGAGCCATTTCATCCATGGAGTCTAGATATGACTAAAGAGTCCCAAGTCACACGCTCTTCGCACCTTACCATACTCCTTATAATTTTTTGTTGCCCTTCTCTGTAACTTTTCTATTTCTACTATAAGGTGCTGCAGGGGCACCAATGCAGCCCTGCAACCTGCATGTTGGGTTAGTAATGGGTGGTGAGGTGTTTGTCTAAAAACACCATTTCTCAGTCAGTGTAGAGCTGAGCACTGAATCCAAGTCATGTGATTCCCTTGTTCAATGCCCTGATGTGAACTGTTCACTAGAACAGATATCTGCAATCAGAGCTAACCAAATAAATACACGTAATTCTCAAGAGTCTGCTTTCTGCCAATCTTAGTACTACATTGTACTTTAAGTTGATAGATATTCCAGAGAATATACTAACTAGTTTTCAGTTTCCATGCTGTTCAGTACATTGCATCTGGCTCATTTCCTAAGGTCAGAATAGCCTCTGACCATGTCAGCTGTTCAACTATGCAAAATCACTTTCCTCTTCCATTTTAAAAAAAAGTCTTTTCTTTTTTATTGAATAGTTACAGCAGTGTCACAGTATGAATATTATTAGTTGGTACAAATTATACACACTAGTAGATGATATTACATACACTTTGTGTTGTTTTGGTTAGTACTAAAGTAGTCATCATTAATCTGTGCCCTATTGCGATTTAACCCCCACCCCATTGCCACAGAGAGAGAGAGAGAGAGAGAGAGAGAGAACCATTTTAATCTTTTTTGTAGTTTCCAGCATTCATCCACTTTAGAATCCTTTTCCATACTTTTTTACCTTCATCCTTTTTACCTTCAGTGTCACATTTAGCTTGCAGTATCTCCCATTTTGAGGACCATCTAACATAAAAATCAAAATATTTATCATTAATCTCTGCAGATAGTTTTTCCATGGACATAGTAAACCATTTCCTCTTTTATTTTTTTAGTTTCCTCCACTGGTGCCTGATTAAATTAAAATTCTGAGTAATTAAAATTCTCAGTGATCAAAGTCTTGGCTTTCCAACTGGACTCTTATTCTCAAACCCATTGCATGAGACTAACAAGAGCACATGAGAACTGAAGCCCTGGCCAAAATACGTACAGTGTGGCTTTTGGCAGAACCTCGTTTAACCCTTGATGGGACCAGTGTTGAGTAAGAACAGGCTGGTGTTGACGTGAATGAGTCCACTCTTTTATCAAACAACTTTCCAAGGGTTTGGATTAACCCCTGAGTTTCTTTATCCCAGTGGATTCCCAACGGTTGTCTGCTGTGAGAGCAGGAGGGCCAAACTGGTCTGCTGTCATGTTTGTTTTTATCCTTTGTTTGACTTGTCTCATATTGGTTATTTAATTCTGCAAAACCTGTTACGGTGTGGTGTGTGGAAATTGATTTCCCAAAGAATGCCTCATTATAAAGTCATGCTTTACATATTTACTAGACTTATAGTCTACATGTAGGCCAGTATCACACGTGTGTGACCCTATGTTCCTCCGTGACACATGCTTTTAAAATCTGGATCAGAACTTCCCCCAGAATCTGGGAGCGGTTTACCTTAGACTCAGTTGTCTAGTACAAAGAGAAAACTCTTTATTGATTAACAGCCCTGGATCTGCTTCACTAGTTTGGGTCAGTGAGTCACCAGGATCCTAGATTCCCCCCTTTATTCTGTTCCATTGGTATGACTTGGTGATATGCAGGGAGTCCGTTTCTGTTCTTGACGATTGCATCACTATCGTATCTCTTTGAAAAGCCGTTGTGTATAAATGGCCTATTCTGTATCAGGACTGTCTGTTCAGTAGAGGAGAGTGGGAATTACTTTTCTGCCTGTTTCTTTAGAATGCTGCTGTGTGCTTCAGCATGGTGTTGAGGATGACTGTCCAGAAAGGAAAGGCCGTCCACACTCTGGAGCTGGAGAGTGTGCCAGGGTTGGAGCGCTGGTGTTGATGACACTTTGCCAGTTATTTCCGTGGGCTGAGTGTGTTCTGTGAGGAGGGAAAACAAGTAGCTTGAATGAGACAGGCTAATAAAAAAACAGTGACTCTGAGCTGAGCTTACCGTTAGCCTTTCCTGCTGGATTGACCCTGCTGCTCTCAGGTCATCAGCTCACTACAGTTTGGTGTGGCAGTGGTGAGACCAAATGTTATGGACTCCAGAAGTACCTTTCTCTCTAGCAGCGGCTTGGTGGGAGCCCCCAGCTACGGCAACATCTGCCAGAAGTGATGGAGATTGAGACACGTGTACTCTCTGAATTCCAATCCTCTCTGAATGTTTCAGGCACCGTGTCCTGCTGTCCTCAGGACTGGGCAGTGGAGTGTGGATGGAGCCGATAGACATGTCAACCTGGGGATAATGCATCTCTTTCTGCCACTCCCATTCAGACTAGGATTTGATTGGGAAGACACAAATTCATAGAGGAAAGTTGCCTGATACAGTGGCACCTTCCAAAGTCACAGGGTTGCCTTGCGGCACCCGTACTGGAGTTTGGGGTGAAGGTGGAGGAGAAGGATGTTTTGCAAAGATCAGGAAAGAGGCAAAGTGCAGCAATGGAGAAGCATGTGGAAATTTGGGTAGCAGGAGGGGGTGCTATTGTGGTGGTCAAACTATGAAAGGCCATTAACACTGTCGCTAATATATATTGTTCTGAAGCATCTGGACATATTTATTTATTAATTTAAATTGCTATGCCATCCCTTCCTGAAGGCTCAGGACGGGTCACAAATACATATGGTTGGAAATGTGCATCTCATTGCTACTAACATGGCTTACCCCATGAGAACAACATAGAAATGCTTTCTGCTCACACTAGATTAATGTTTCTGAACACAACTGCTTGCTTGCTCTCTCTCTTCAGCCAGCCATTAATTCAAGCTCCTTGTCTTTCCCGTCATCCTCCTACCTTTCAGCACTTGTTTCCCACGACATTCCCACATGGGAGCTTTGCTTCTCCTCTTCCACCCCAGAGCCTCCAGGAAATGTCTTCACCCCTTCTCCCATACACCTATTTTAACCTCTAGCAACGCTGCCCCAAATGGGAATCACCTGCAGTTGCACAGAAGTAACCTGCCCTATGATCTTAGCAAAGTCTGTGTGCTTGCAGTTCTGTTTCCAGGAGCCAGAATAGCAGTACCTGATGCCTTGGCAAGGGAGGTGAATCTAGGACAAGGGACTGCACCAAGTTGCAACTGCTCAGTGCAGAGTCACTGGCATCTCTCATTGCCAGGAATTTTGCAAACAGCATCTTTCCCAGGAGAGTGCTGAGACACAAGGGAGTTGCAGAATTTGTTATATAATACGTCAGGCATCGAGCTAACACTGGAGAGATCCAAGACTATTAAAATTGTGATGGAGAATGGGCACACAATTTGTGTGTGGGTGTAGGGCAGTCTTGGTTTCTCCTGGTGTTTCCAACATTTCCTGCTTGTTTGTGAGAGTCCCTGCAGCATGTACAGCTTAATATCAAACTGTTCGTACTTTTAATTTAATGTCAGTCATTCAGTCATTTTCTTTATGCAGCAACATGAATCAGAGCCTGCTCGTGGGTTGCATTCTGAACAAGCTATGCTTACTGCCAGCTAGCTCGAATCATACCTATAGCTTAGCCTGAGAGAAGAGGGAGAAAAAGGATCCTGCTTCTTTAAATATAGTGCATTAAGAGAGAGTGCTGGAAAAGGACCTGCATGCTAGAATGCCCAGCCAGATATAATACAAAAGAAGAAACACGGTCTCTTATGGATATAGCACAAAATCATAAATCAGGTGGATCAGCTTAGGCAATTGCTGCTGCATGAAGAACTGCATGTTGGATGCTTGTATTGGATGTAATGGAGCCAGATAATCCCTTGGACCAAGACAACTCCAATGGTAAGAAGCAGAAAACCTAGTAAAGCAAAATAAAGGAGGAAATGTGACTGAGTGATACCTTCTATATAAAAGCAGATCAGTAAACGTGAGTTTTTAACTGTCTTCTGCATGGATCAGTCAGAATGGATGTGGTTGGGCACTTCACATTATTGTAGATATCACTGTTTACAGAGAAGAAATGCTAGCTAAACATGCAGTCTACTGAGTTGTACAGGGTACTGTGAGGAGCAAACAGATCAAGCAAAATCACAGTGATCGTTTTTTTCCCTTATCAACCTGTGACCTGAACTCTCCTTGCAGAGAAACTTGCATGCTGTACATTGTGCAGTTATTTTTGCCAATAAGAAAAGAATGCAACTTTGTACCATGTGTGCTCTCAGCTGTTATTTCAGAACCTGTTTTTTAATCCAAAGTAACCTTTGATAAAACAGCACAGTGGGTTATTTAGCTAGGGATACAAGTGTCTAAAAAGTCTATGGTAAAAAGTGCATCTATTACCAGGATACTAGTTGCCTGTAGTCCCTTGGAAGACTTGAGCACCCTACAGTTAGCGTGGAAAGATTTCAGCAATAGCAAAGCAATTCTAAGAGCTGGACGGCTAATTTGAAGACAGCAATTTGTTTGCAGTTTTAAAAAACATTTTAAAAAAGTGTTTTAAAAATAAATTTGCCCAAGCCCTTTGATGAACTGTGCTCTCTTTCTGGATTGCACTTTGCAACATCCTCACTGCCTACTTTTGTTTGCCCCCAAATATGAGTCTTGTTCTTTGGGAACAGACTCGAGCCTGGGAGTGATAGCTCTTTATCTCTGGGAAAGCTATGAAGCAACCAGCCGGCAGCCGGGCTTTCTGTTGAGAATCCATGCAGCACTGAAGGGAATAATCGGAAATAACCAGGGACCACATCCAGAATTTGATGTAGCCAATTGTATTGCTGCCTTTGCAGCTAGCTGAATGACATTTTCTATGCAAAGGTTTAACATTTAAATAATTCATACCTTCTGCCCCACTGCACTGACCAGGGCATATAACTGAGTCCAAGTTTCCATCCTGATAATGAAAATTTGAGGATTAAATTCTGCCTATATAGGGTCTGTGTAAGTGAAATTCCTGAAATGTTCTTACTGTCTCTCCCAGTAGGTAGATTGATGATCTGGGCTTCATGTTCCACATTTTATAGGCAATATGACTTTAAGCTTTGCTTTTTGTCTAGATAATGTCATATATACATTTCTTATATAATATGGTAGCTGATTAAATATAGAAGGAATATTTTAAGATGAACATTATTCTCATTTGCCTCTACGTTGACATGTAAAGTGTTGTTGTCAGTTTCTGAAGAAAATTATTTAGCTACAGAACATTTGAAATGAGAATCATACACCGGAAATATGCATGAGCTGAGGAATTAGAACTGTTAAGCATTCATGGTAACAAGGAAGAATGGGCCTCCAGAGAGAATCTCACAGAGTCAACAAAAATACCCACTGTGTGTCTAATAGGCACACCGTGTCTTGCAGGGGCGGGCCTGGCCCTTTAAGGTGGTAGTGCCAGCCTGAAGGGTGCAGGCACTCCGATAGTTATAGGATTGCGCCATAGTAGGCGCTAAGGAGAGGTATAGGCACCAGACCAAAGGAGGACAATGCCTAAGAGGTCACAGATGCTGGCCGCTGGGAGTCTGAGTAAGATAAGGAGGAACTGGGAGCTCGCCAGAGTAGGCAGAGGCAGGAGTCGAGGAGGCCTCTGCCTCACTAGAGATAGCCAGGGAGACTTTGCCTCAGAGAGCATTTCAGGTGGGATTGTGCTTGGCCAGAGAGACCTGGAGAGCAAGTGCCCACCTAAAAGAAACTGGCTACAAAGGGACGGTACCTGCTGGCCAATAGGGCTTGAGTCAGAGAAGGTAACCAATAGATTCTGTATGGGATGGTGCTGGTGCCTGTGCCTAGCCAGAGGGAAAGATCCCCCATGGATGGACTGCCATAGTATATCTATTGGTGACAGACTGTGACATCGAGTACTGTTAATAAAGAGCATCCCACTTGTGCTGGCCTTATTGGGGTGCTCATCCTGCAAAGACTTATCACAAGGGCTGCCTTGTTAGTGTGTGTGCTTTCTGTTATTTCCAGTTGTTGGGTTTTAACTTGCAATGGCTGGAGGATGGAGCTTGGGCATTGAGCCATAGTCACATTTGGCGATGGATGGAGTGGCAGGAGATCTTACATTGCTGGCCTCCCTGGCCTGAACGGTGACACGTGCTTGTCGTGCTATTGACTGGCTTGGGGGTTGTCATTTAGTTACTGTAACCTACTGCACAGTATTCCACATGAACTTGGTCCATAGCAACTCCTTTGAGGGCTACCAGCAGAGTGCCTAGCCTGAAAGATTTCTTTCCCCTTGCATTCTCAAACATCCACTGGCAATGTGACAGATTTACTCAAGACTTTTATATCCAATCCATTCATTCATCTTACTACCTTGCTTAAATGACAAAGTACATGCTTTATGAAATGATAGTAACTTGGGGTGTTAACAAACGAGATTGTAGCCCACACCCTGTAGATGTCCACCTGCTTGTTTATGAGGTGTTTGCCTCCACTGGCCATGTGGCCCCCACTCACTGGACACACAGCCCCCACACATAGTGGGGCACTGGAGTGTGAGGAGCGCACTCCTCAGGTGAATGCTGGTGTCAATTAGGTTGTGTGCTGCACCTCTGCGTGTACAGGCCCTCCAGCACCATAGAGTCGTAGGTGAAAAGCCTAGAGCATTCTGAGGGTGACCACTTCTTGCCCTTCTCTCTGCACTCTCACTGGGTGCACACATAACATCTGCCTTGAAAGCCCACTCCCACCATTTTCAAATGCGCATTATCCCAGCTCATCCTGGTTTGCAGCATGTGCCAAACACTTGGTTTTCCCGAGCTGTTGCATTCTAAGGAGCTACTTGTGGAGGATTACCACCACCGGGGCCATGGCTAATAATGACAGCCAGGCAACAACCAGCACCACTACTACCACTGTTCTGTTGCAGCCACTCGCCACCTACAGATCCACCCACCAGCGCTACATTTGTTGGACCGAGGAAAAGATCAAAGCCTTCTTCACGCTACGGGGGGGGCAAAAAGTCCAATACCAACTGGTGAAGTGCTACAGGAACGAGGTGGTGTCCTAAGAAATATCTGTCCAAATGGTACAGCAGATTACATCAGGGACATGAACCGCTATCGGCAGCAGATCAAAGACTTGAGAAGCTACAAGGAGATGTTGGACAACAACTTTGCCTCTGGCCATGGGAGGCAAACATTTCCGTACTACAAACCCCTGGACCAGTTTCTATGCTTTGATGAGCCATTGTGGCATCCTGCCTGTATGTTTGCAGCTTCACTAGAATCCAGAAGCAGGTGGATATGACTCCCCCAATGCAACACTCCCACCCCCCACGGAACCCGCAACCACCAGCAGAGATCCTTCTGTGCCTGTCCTCACCCCTGAAGCCAACACTGGTCAACACAGGCACCATGACTCTGCCTTGTGCTTGAGAGCCAGCCCTTGTTTGAGGAGCCAATGGAGGTTCTGGTGGAAGGCACGGAGGACCCACATGCCACCTTTGTAGAGGAGGTGGTGGAGGCGGAGAACAGTAAGTTAATGCGATGGGGTGGGGAGGGGCTTGTTTCTATAGCTGCATGAGAAAACCTTTCATTTATTATCTAATTATTTGAGGGTTTGGGTTAGTTTTTTTGTCTGAAATGTAACAACTAGCTACTAAATAAACAACTAGCTAAGTACTCTTGGGGAAAGTACCAAGAAACCTTTATGTAGGCTATATTCACATAAACGGCCTGCCCCTAAATTATAACTCTGGGAGCACCCCTATGAACACCAGTAGTAGGTAGTTGTGTGAATGGGTGAATGTTGAATTGTTGGGTGCCAGAACATCCATACTTAACAGCCTGTCCTGCTTCACACGTACACTCTGGGGTGTTAAAGTGAAGGAGGGGTGTTTGTGTGAACAAGGACTAGAGGTCACCAAAGCTTCAGATTCATGTCACATCTGATAGGTGGTGACTGTCTCAGCTTGGCATTATATCAGACCATAGTCTCAGATTAGATTTGGGGGAAGAGAGCTCCCAGTGGGTCACCAATAACACTTCTTACAGGACAGGCATTCCCCAAACATTATACTGTAGCATTCAAGTTAGTACCCCACCATACAGGAGACTGTTGATTCTTAGCCCTACACACATGGTTCATATTAAGCAAACAGCAACATGGTAGCTGATTAAATATAGAAGGAATATTTTAACAGCAATATGGTAGCTGATTAAATATAATCTAACATAATAGAGTCCACTAATTAAAGGAAAGCCATTGTTTTAGGCCTCGACATCCAAAATGGCTTTTATTGTACATTTAGGGTATGTAAATGGCTACTGCATGGAAAGGCTCTTCAGAATTACAGTTCAGACTTGGAAAATGAAGAACTGACACATGAAACATTCTTGTTCATGTGTCTCTTCTAAATGAGGAAGGGTGGGGATTTGCAGGAAATCTGAGAGGACAAAGAATTAAAAAGTCTACAGCTGACACTCCAAGGTCTTATTTATAGGTCAGAAGCCTTTAAACTGATAAGACACTGGGGCAGACAACACAGACAGAAATGGGAGATGCTGCAGCAGAAATCCTTGAGTCCTCGTCATTCAAGGAAGAGCCTCGAAAGCTGCCAGAGGGCCAGTCGCGCGTTATTTAATACCATACATTGCAAGCTGCTGGATAGCAGCCTGCCAGGAAACTGGGTGTGGCAGATGTCTCTCTGCCAGCCCTAAAAAAGGGACAGGGACCCCTGTTCACGGTGTATTCCCCATTGGCAGCCGTGGAGAAAATTCCATGAGCGTAGGTTCCTAGATAAAAGGCAAACAGAATCGAGGCTGTGGGACTCCTCAGTGCATTTGCCTGGGTGGTTTCCCAGCAGAGGAATTGGAATGTTTTCCAGGGAGGTTTTCAAGTTTGTCCAAGTGTTCTGTGTTTATACGTGCCTTCCATCCAGGTGTCTTAAGCAGTTTTGCCATTGGATTTGCCTTCAAACACCTATGGTGAGTAAGAGATTAGTACTATCCATTTAGGCATATAATAGCCTTGTCTAGGACCCTTTAGTGAATGATTGTAGGAAGCAGAAATAGAATCCAGGTCTCCTGTCTCCATACTCTGTGCTCTGTTCACGAGCACAGATCACACTGCTTCTGTCTGTTAGCAAGAGAGCTGTGGAGAGTGTCACGGTTTTGGGGGTCCACTGCCCACCTTTCTGGGTTGGGTGACTCAATTTCCTTCCCTTGCAGCCCACCTGAACCGGTTCTCTCTCTGGCTGATGCAGTTCTGCAAAGGGGATAATTCTTTTGTCTCCCAACTTCCCAGAAAGCTTCCCGTTTACACACTATCTCTCTGGGTTCGCAAGAGCCTGAAGGCTCAAGTACTCAGCTTGTGTTCCCAATGCTAGACAACAGACACTTCTTAGTAAGAAGTAGAAAGTTTATTGATTACATAAGCAAGAATAGTTTGAATCAGTGGCTAATAAAGTAAACAATATAACGCATTCCTGATCTGGACTGGATTAGTCCCTAAGTATATCTTACCCTACAAAAAGTTCACTCACTTGAGTTCTTTCTCAGCCAGCGGTGGAAGGTTGACTGGACCCTGGTCTTAAAGAGTTCCAAGAGTCTTTACTTCATGGTTCGCTTTGCACAGCCTCCCTGGCTGCAAGATGTAGATGAAGCTCTCGGCTCCAAGAGATGGCAGGATCTCCTAGCCGCAAGCCAGTTCTTTGTCTTGTCTCTCCGTTTAAATAGTTTTTCAGGGTCCTTTGTTCCAGTTTCCCACCTAGGGAAATTCTGTGGTTCTAAGCACGGCCGCAGAAAGGCAAACAGGAAGGTCCATTTGCATCTTCATGGGTTTCTGTCTGGCTCTCTGGAGTGAATCCGCATTCTTTATCTCTTTCCATTTCCTGGAGTTTTGAGTTGTCAGTTTTACATTACATGATTACATGAAGTGCATTTCCAGTTCTCAACTGTCATATTACATACATGTTTAAGTTTTAACTTTACATATTCGTTAGACCTATAGTCTAGTATCTCTTCATGACAGAGACTGCATAAATTCCTATGGAAAAAGTCATAAAAAGACTAATTTCCCACAGTAGTATTATTATTATTATTTTTAATGCTTCTTGGCCTCCACTTTAGTTTGACTTAAAGCACAACATTCAGCTCAGCCATATTCTTGCCCACCATGAAGCTCCTTCATTTGGCTTGGTCCCACTTAGAGGTAATGTTTAAAGTCTCTCTAAGTGGGACTTTAAATTCCAAAGTTTGAAGCCTCATCTGTCCAGACATGTGAGTTGATCCCCCTTCTAAATGGACCCATTACAGCAAAGGAAGGAGTCAAACTTAGGGGAAGAAACCTGAGAGCAAAGAATGTGGAATCGATGGAAACAGTTTCACAGTAGAGGAACTAGATGGGGGGACGCAGAGTGAGCTACACGGCTCTCTTTCTGTAAATAACTACCCAATAATTGTGTTTTGTGGGACAGTTGTATTTCCAAATCCATCACAAGGTTATAGAGGAAGATGAAGTTATAAATAATATTTAAAATAGCATATACAGAAAGAGGCGGAGTGATTTCGGCTTAAATCTCCAAGAAGGGGAAGGGAAAGAAAGTACCGGAATGCTGCCCGAAATGGGAAGAGCAGAGGGTGTTTCCACAAGCTACGGAGGGACAGATAGAAAGTCCTGATTGGACCAGCAGAACGTGTGACCGTGCGGCGGAGCAGGAGGACTCTAACGGACAGCTGAGGGGCAAGTTTAAAGAGACATGGAGCTCGATTCTGATATGTGGGAGGAGTGGAAGGTGAGGTGGGGTGTGAGAGTGAATAGCAGCCTGGAGAATTCTCCTGGGGTGATGTCTGGAGGATACATGGAGCATGCTGAGTTTGCTGTCCCAGAGCAGTGAGATTAAGTGAATTCTCCAAAGTCACATTGTGAATTAGTGCCTTAGCCCAAGCCTTTTGGTTTGTTCATAAGAACACAGCAATCTGTTACTTGGTAATGGAAAGGGTACGTAACATCCAACCATGAAACACAGTG
Source organism: Sphenodon punctatus (assembly GCA_003113815.1). NCBI lineage: Eukaryota > Metazoa > Chordata > Lepidosauria > Sphenodontia > Sphenodontidae > Sphenodon > Sphenodon punctatus. The sequence continues at coordinate 12,232,092 of QEPC01012679.1, read as the reverse complement.
CTATCACAGTTAATTTAAAATCATTTAAGTACCTGGGGTTAAAAAATAGGGAAAACAGTTTGATGTAGATAAGTGAAGAGTAACGAACAGTCTGTCTGCTGAAGGGAGAAGGAATGTCCTATCAATCTTGCTTGGGGAGGAGACAGAGTGCAGGTGTTTTTATAGGCTGCAGCAAGTAAACAGCCAGTTTGGAGATAAGCCAGATGTTGAGTTGTATGAATTATGACACTGTGTTCTACTACAGTACTTACACAAAGAATACACCTAATGAACTGATCATGCTTTCTAACTGTGATAATTTAATATGATAGATGGTGTCTAACTGCATATTTATTTATCTATTTATCTGTTTGTTTATTTTACAAATTTATACCCTGCCCCCTCCTGCTAATAGCAGCTCAGGGCAGTGTAAAATATAAAATTAAAAATATAGACTATAATACAAATAAAATAAATATACAATAAATATAAAACAGCACTATAAAAACCATATGGTGGAGCACCAAAAATAAAAAGCCCAACCCCCACTAACGTTCAACCCTCTACCCCTTACCCATCTCCCTGGCAGAACAGCCAGGTCTTACGTTGTTGTCTAAAGGAGGAGTTGTCCGGAGCCAAATGGACCTCTGCCGGGACTGGGAGGGAGTTCCACAGCCTTGGTGCAGCTACCGAGAACGCCCTCTCCACAGTCATTAATAACAAATAAGCCATTAATAACAAATAAGTTTACGTTTATGGGCAGATCTCAGTTGGTCTTCAGAATTGCCCATACAAAAAGATTGGCATCCTGCAAATTCACTCTTGCACAGAAGTATAAGCTTTGATGGAAGGATGACAGAAGAATGGGATGAGTCAGAATCCCAAACAGGCTAATCCCTCGAGTATGTATGTCCCATTGCAGATCGAGAATGTGGGAAGGCCATTTTGTTCTTGGTTCATTGATAATTGCAGTGAAAGCTCAGCTGCAGCGTTGTGCCGAGACACGTGACAGTGCTGAATGGGGTTTGCTAAATGTTTATAAAATGAAAAGCTTGGGTATTTTACTGAAGAAACAGTACATTTCAGCACGAAGTGATTTGTTTGAGCTGGGATGACAGAGAGACTTGAGCAATGAAATTTAAGCCCTTTTCACATAGACACTCTAACATTGATAAAATGGTTGTTACATTTTATTATATATGTTGCAAAGCACCCATCGAGCACACCTGCAGCCCTGCAACATGTATAATAAAATGTAACACCCATTGTATCAGTGTTAGAGTGTCTGTGTGAAAAGGGCCTGTGAGGCAAAATTCAAAGCTCTTTCCTGGCAGAAGTGAGTGCCCACTATCAATTCCTAGTCTTTCATATTCAACTATAATGGAAAACATCCTTTAACTGTGACTGAGATTCCTGTGAATACACTAGAAACATTAAGGCAATACAGAGTTCTAGGAGGTATTAAGGCAGTAAAATAAGAAAATTAAGGAAAAAATAAAGTGTAGGTTTGAGTGGGGAGGGAGGGGGCTATTTTCTGGCCCTGGTCATTGGGAATAGAATGGGAAGTCTTTAATGTTTCAGTCATTGGTGAAAACCAGCCCAAAATAGCAGTGACTTAGATAAGTGGAATAAGATGGTAGGTCTTTGTTCAGTCAGGTGTCCACTGTCCACCTCAGATCAAAGGTGCATGACAGATGTTCCTGCAGGTAGAGTCAGCAGAGAGTAAACACTCTAGATTGTTCCAGAAACTGACCTGACCCTATAACCATAGTGCACAGTCGCTCCAAGGTGTTGGCATAGGTTTGTTAGTGAATATAAGAAGTGCCATATTGTGTCAGGCCAATGGTCCATCAAACCCAACATTCTGTCTCCAACAGTGGCCATTCTCAGTTGCTTGGAGGGAGTACCCAACAGGTAATAATGGAGTGATCCATTCCCTCCTCTTAACGCAGCATTCCTTGCAGCTGTAGGTTACATCCCCCAGCCTACTTGGCTAGTAATAGCTATTAATGGACCTATCCTCCAAGAACTTATCTAATCTCTGTTTAAACCCAGCTGTGCTACAGAACTTGGCTATATCCTCCGGCAACAAATTCTACAAGTTAATTGTGTGTTGCGTGAAAACTGGTCTTTCTCAACAGTGATTGAACAGTGGAATGGCCTGTTGACCAAGGCCATCCGCACGATTGCACCCAGGCATTTGCTTCCAGCGCAGTATCAGCACATGTTCTCATGGTATATGGGGGACCTGAGGTGGATGAAGTGGGGGGCAAGGAAGTTAGAGCACAGGTGGTGGTCAACTTTTGCGGAAGTCAACAAATTACACCATAAATTGACTTTGAAGGACTATGGTGCTAGGGTGGTGGCGAGGGAAGCTGTCCTCTACCATAGCGTCTGCAGGGTCTTAGCCAGCAGAGCTATTCTGGGCGGTGAACGGCCTGCTGAATCTGGGCTGCCGCTACCTGAATTTTGAATCCTCTACTGCCCACTGTGATGAATTTGTCACTCACTTTGCAGATAAAATTGCTCATTTTCACCACAATTTGGAGGCCACTAGTTTAATGGCAGAGTCCAAGTTGGAGGTTATGGAGGCTCAGCCCTGGCCTGTTTGTTTGGATCCCAATGTGGAGGATGTGCTTCAGGCAATGCAGGTGACCAGTTGTAAATTAGATCCAGGCCTGTCCCAGTTGGTGAAAGCCAGCTGTAAGAGACTGGGGCCTTTGCTGGCTGGGGTTGTCAACACCTCCCTATGGGAGGACATGGTACTGGATGCCCTAAAACTGACTGTTTTCTGGCCCCTGCTCAAAAACCCATCCATTATGTTGACTCCCTGGACAGCTATCAGTGTCACCCTGTCTCCAACCTCCCCTTTTTAGGGAAAGTTATTAAATGCATGGTCACCCGGCAGCTTCACGGGCAACTTGGCAGTATTAGATTTCTGGATGTGTGTCAATCTGACTCCTGGGTATAGTACTGAGACTGCGTTTGTGCCCTTGGTCGATGATTTATGCTGAGAGATCATCAGAGGAAATTGTACCTTGTTGATCCTGTTAGATCTTTCGACAGCCTTTGATATGGTTGCTCATGAGGTGTTGATGACACGATTGCGGGACCTGACAGGGGATAGTGGGACAGCTCTTGAGTGGTTCTGCTCATTCCTTTTTGGGAGGTTCCAGCAATTACTCGTTCTTCCCCACCTTCTCTCTTGTGGTGTCCCACAGGGCTCCGCCTTGTCTCCCCTCCTGTTCAATGTATATCTGAGGCCGCTGAGCAAGATTGTGCATAGATTTGGGATGCGCTGCCATCAGTATACAGATGACACCCAAATCAACTTATCTTTTTCATCTGATTTGGGGACTGTATGCAGGGGAGCTAATTGAGGCTAAATCCACACAAGGTTGAAGTGATGTTGGTTGGCCTGCCTTGTGACCTGGGGAACAAGTTGGGACACCCATCATTGAAGGGATACAGCCTCCCCTGGTTACGCAGGTTTGCAGTCTTGGAGTGCTCCTGGAGCCTGAGCTGCATCTGGAACACCAGGTTGTGACCATGGCTTCAAGCGTCTTTCCCCAACTCCATCTGATGAGAAGGCTACAATCTTTTCTTTCAGATGGGGACCTGGCCACGGTCATCTCTGCCTTCATTGCCTCGAGGCCTCTGCATGGGGCTACCCTTGAAGACGGTTTAGGAGCTGCAGCTGGTGCAGAATGCGGTGGCTCACATCTTGACGGGGGTGGGTCACTGGGAGCACATGACACCAGTGCTTCAGACTCTGCACCGGCTGCCAAAAGCATTTGAGGCACAATTCAAGGTGCTGTTTTTTTAATCTATAAAGCCCTAAACAACCTGGGACCTACATATCTAAAGGACCCCCCACCCCCCTTATATCTCTCTGTGGCTTCTAAGATTGGCCAAGAGTGCTCTCCTGCAAATTCCATCATTGGCCCAGGTCTCTTTGACCTCAGCACGCAGGGAGGAGGTTCTCGGTGGAACAGGCAGGGTTAGGATCGGGGTGTGTGTGTGTTTATGGGTATTCTATGCAGTTTGGGCGGTGGTGGTGATCTTCTGTATTTTATCTGTGTTTTTTTTATTATGTTTTACCATGAGGCTTTGGGGATTGGGTGGGACAGAAATATAAACAAATACATTAAATAAAATAATACCATCAGGTCGTGGTGACTTATTACTACTTAATTTGTAAATTGGCTGTAGTATCTCTTCTGGAGACATGTTGAGTTGTGACAGTTCCTCAGATTCATCACCTACAAAGAATAGTTCCGGTGTGGGTATCTCCCCAACATCTGCAATGCATTCGTTCAGCTTCTCTACAACGTCATCCCTGAGTACCCCTTATGCCATCTAATGGACCAACAAACTTTCTAGCAGATGGACTTGGAAATGTTTTTATTATTAGTTTTTCCATCTTTAGCAAGTTGCTCCTCAAATTCCCGCTTGACCTGCCTTATTAACGTTTTACTTCTAATTTATTCCTCATTAGGGCTAGCGTTTCACTTTTTAAAGGATGCCTTTTCTCCTCTAATGGCTGCCTTCACCTCCCCACTTAACCACACTGACAAATGTTTGGTCCTCTTCCTACCTTTTTTTAATTTGTGGAATACATTTAATCTGGGCCTCTATAGTTTCCATGCCTCTTGCAGACATTCAGTCCTCACAACCACTCCTTTTAGTTTCCCTCTAGGTAGTTTCCTCATTTTTGTGTGCTTCCCCTTTTTAAAGTTAAATGTTATCATGGTAGTTTTGTTTGTCACTCTCCCCCCTATAAAAATGTTGAATTGAGTTATATTAATATTTATTATATATTGATTAAAACATTTTATATTCTGCCCCTCCTGCCAAAAGGCAGCTCAGGGCAGCTTACAATATATAAAAATATACATATAAAAATACACAAAAGCACATAAACATAAAACATCTAAAAAGGGGGGAGAAGAAGAAAAAAAAGGGGGGAAACATCCCTCCCGAAAAGGGAAAAAATACCCCACCCTTACCACCCCCCATAAAAATAAAAACCCACTCTCACCCATCTCTCTCACCAACGGCCCGGCGGAACAGCCAGGTCTTACATTGACGTCGAAAAGAGGAGAGATCCGGGGCCACCCGGGCCTCTGCCGGGACGGAATTCCACAGCCTCAGCGCAGCCACTGAGAACGTCCTCTCCATAGTGGCCCCCCAGAATACCCAGGGGACCTCGAGAAGGGTGCTTCTGGTCGACTGCAGGGGTAGATCCAGAGCACGGGGAGTGAGGCGATTCCGCAAATATATGGGGGCCAAGCTGTACAGGGCTTTATAGGAAAGAACCAGCACCTTAAATCGGGCCTGGAAGACTATAGGCAGGCAGTGCAGAGAGACCCTGGCTCGAGGGAGACCCAGCCCGAGTGGGAAGGTGCCCGACGGTGGCTCCACTCAGTAAGTGGAACCGTCGCCGGGCAGCTTCCTGCTCCGGCGTTCCCTGCATTGAGCTGGCCCAGCCCACCCGACCACTCCCGGGCCTCCAGGACTGGTTGGCTGGGCCGGGCCAGTAATGACACTGCGGCTGCTGGCTTTTCTTGGCCCCAGCTACGGATGGGCCCAGCAGCAGGCCACCAGAAGCACACCGCAGACTCTGCAGAGAGCAAGTAAATCCCAAGCACCAGCAGCCCAGTGTTCCTAGGCCGGCCAAGCTGGGAGGCGCCCCTAGGCCGGCCGGCGGCTTTACCACTGACAGGAAAAAAGCGGGGAGGGGCCCACGGACATTTCTTGTCCCTGGGCCCATCCCAAGCTAGCTATGCCCCTGGATGGAAGAGAGACTCTGAGTGGGTTGTTGGACAAATGCAGCCCCATAACCCAAAGCATAAATCTGTATTTTCTCTTGAGTTGGGTGCTATCGGGGCTATCATGTTTTTCAGAATTATGCAGAATTCAAAGTTAAAGTGCGGTGCGCCCTGGCAAAACAATGTGTCCATAAAATATTTGCTTCTTAACACCCACTAGTTAGGGGGAATTAATGTGAATAGACACAGATAGTGCTGCTCATAGCTAGTTAGTTTGATAGGTTTACAACTGACGCCTTGAGGGAAACAGGTGCAGACAGTCAGTGCAAGAAGGCAGCTGCCCTGGAGGGACAGTAGCTTTCAGACGTGGACACATTCCCCACTGCCTTTGGAATGGACCAGATCGTTAAAAAATGGATATTCTGGCTTAGCAAAGTTTGTTAATATCAGTACCATGATATTAACGTAATAATTCTGTATGGTTATAGGGCATGGTGGGTCATGAGTCGTCCCACCAGATGAACGTCAGTTGGTTTACTTGATATGCGTTGCGGTGTAAGGATTATGAGCTCATCTACTTTGCACTCTCTTGAAAACAAATCTAATAATTAGGTTATGGTTGACAAGAAATTCCCCTTTGCAAGCTTCAACTGCTGTGACCTAAAATGGGAACATATGTTGTGCATAGTGGTGATATCGAGCTACATGGTCTCCGCAATCCAAGTTTGTTGTTTGGCCTGTTAAGGAGAAGATGCCACATTTTTCATACAATGCAGTGACAAAGTAAAGAAACTAACCATAAGTTTGTTGTTTTATTATTAAACTTATTTGGCTATTCTTAATAAAATTGTCAAGATATTGTCTACACTTAAACTTTGCACTGCCACTCAAAGAGTACTTCCAAACTGCTGCTTGATATTTTGTTAGGGAATAAATTCCTTGAATGGGTGTAAAGTTCTCTATGCAATTCCCTTCTAAGCAACGTCTTATTAGGGCATTACTCCCATGGTTTGCAAGCAGACCCACACAAGCTAAAGCTTTTTATGTGTGTTTGCTCCTATTTTAGCATGAGCTTGGATGACCTAAGTGGGGAATGATATGAAAATATCCTATATCCCCAGAACGAGATTCTGCAATCCCTTAATGAGCACATCTCCAGTTGAAAAAAAGAAGAAATTCCAGCCTTTAGAGGGCTGGCAGAATTGGGCTGTCAGTGTTGGTGTGTCATTCATTGCCCATGATGACTCTTATCCACCCTGTCTCTTTCTGGGCCTGCGCTTGAACTTCCTGTTGTTAGTTTCCATGGGGGAATGAACTCTCCTTCCCATCCTCTTTCAGTGTGTCAATAGATTTTAATTTTATTTTTTTGTATGAAGTTCATTTTTTAATATTAGTATTTTAATTGTTATTTTAACTTATTGTTGTTTTTGTGCTGTAAGCTGACCTGAGATGCCGTGGGCCGCACGTTGCCCCGTCCGAGATTCCCCTCTGCAATCAGGCCAGTACGTCTGATGGATGACCAGTCTGATCATGGACCAGGATCCGAGACGGATTCCAGTCCAGGGTTCAGCGTGGCAGTTCGAAAGGTCCGTCACGTCTGAGATTACCCTTTGTTCCTGTGTTTTGCATCATGTGTGTTAGAGGAGAGATTTTGTGAAGATCATATCCAGGCTAATAGAAACTCTTGTTTCAGATACTTCAGCTAGAAGTTGGTAGGGAAAACAAAGCTTTGTTAAATCATACGTTTTCATTTTATGTGCTCTGTTGTTATTGCAAAAAATATTAAAGTAGAAAAGATGAGGAGGAGAAACTAGCTTTCAAATAAAACGGCTCCACTCTTCAATATCTATTGCTATTTTGCAGCAATGAATGCAAAGGTGGATCTGGCAAACATTGACCCATAGGCCTACTTTCAAACACTGAGAAAGTCTCTGTTACTGTTGCTGAAAGCTAAGCAGGTTGCTTATAGAGTCAGGGCCTGACCTCACTTTTCAGACAGGTCTTTGTTCCTTGTTATTTCCTTGCAGATTATGTCTGTGACTTTTCTAGTTCTATGTTAAGAACACTGAAGTGTGAAAGGCAGGCAACAAAACTGGGCTGGCTGGCCTGGGTTTAGGGAACTTGGAACCAAACAGTTGTGTTTTTCATCTGGGAGTTAGTGCCTAACGCCCCCAAACCGGCTGCTTGTGAATGTGCTCTGCCTGAGTGAGCAGGGAGGGAGGGATTTAACTTTGCCTGCTTATTCAGTTTCTGCAGTCACTCATCTTGTGCTGTAGCTATTGAAAACTGTAACAGACTGGGAAGGGCTTGGCTTCTGAGTGCTGCCCTCTGATTGGCCCAGCGACGGACGTAGGGGCTGGAGGAGGATAATGTGTGAATACCATCTATCCGAGGAGTTGGGAGTTCTGCCCAGAGAGGCACCTTTCCCCAGGAGTTCAGACAAGGGGGCACGCTTGTCTTTCTTTTTTCTGATCCAGTCTTTCCATTGTTGTTGAGCTTTTCTTTCTTCCTGAGAAACAGCACTCCACAGCTTAGCTCTAAACTGAGGATCTTGCACTTCTTTCCCCCGTCTGGGATTCTGGGTGGCTTGCAGCATGCAGACAGTGGAGAAAGGAAAGCAAGAACTAGCTTGAATGGTGTCACTAAAACGTGTTGATTTGGGCTCCCCTGAACTGATTACAGAATGGCTGAGTTACTGTGGGGCAAGAACCCCGAAAGTCTGACCTGATGTGAAAGGTAAGTTTTTGTTTGGGAAGAGCTGACTGACTTGCAGAAGCAACAGCCTCTGCAAACAGGACGGAAGGCTGGAAGCCCTTCATGTGTTAATGAATAGTTGCCTGCAGCAATGATAGAGTTGGTCCAGCGACTTGTTTTGTCTCCAAGCTTTGTTTATTCAGTCTTGTGGCTTGAGGAGGCTGAAGTGATAACTACTTTTCTTGCTTTCCTTATTGTTGTCTTGTGCAGAAACTCTTTTGCTCTGTATGTTAAAGAAAACTTTGCACAGTGAAATAATAGCGATTGGTTTGTGTAGCTTATAATGCAGCCCTTGGTTTTATGTCTCACTCAAAATGTGTCTGAGTGAAATGAGAACTGAGAGTAAAGATGGCAAACAATAAATATCCTAGATTTTGGTAGTGCAGGTATGCTGCTTCCTTTGGCTAGGGCGGAATGTGATTTTGTAGCCCTCTGAATCCTGACTGGTCATGTGAACTGTTAGTCACTAGCAATTAAACTGCAGAAGCCCCGTGGGATTGATCTAGCACACACTTACACAGGCAGTGCACTTTATGCTCTGTCGTTCCATTTATTTCATTTGTGTGTTGGTTGGGTGAAATGTCTGCAGGTTCAGAGCCCGTCTCGGTACTGCTCTCTCTCCTCTTCTTTCAAAAGTGTAGGCCTGGCCTGGGAGCAGAGGCAGGAGCAGCCCAATCACTCCCTGGCCAGTGCTGCTTGTACTTGGGCACAGTTCTGCAATGCATCGGTGCCTCTGTGCGAGTTCTAATATAAGCTCGTTGCCCTTTCTGAAGTGAGAGTTTATGGACTTTCCAAAAGGCCTGGCCCGCCTTGTATAATACTGTCATCTGCTCCAGGGAAAGGTTTTAGATGGCATCTTACAAAACATTGATAATGAGGAGTATTTGTTATCCATAGTGTTAGTTGAAGGCTCCAGTGTAATTGTTTCTGACAAATAGCTCTTTTCTCTTGCTGGCATGCTCTATTTTTCACCAAGCTTAATCTCCTCTCTACAGAGTAATGTTCGTGGAGCTGGAGCTGTTTTATGAGAGAAGTGTTAAAGTGAAAATTAAAGACGCATCAGATGATGCTACAAGGGCTCATCACACTTGAGACTTTCTCCAATCAAAGCTTTGCATATTTGATTTAAACACTTTTTCTAAATAAGTATATTGTGAAGGCAACCTGGCTCAGGGTGTGCCTTGTTAAAGGCTCTCCAGAAGCCAGAAAAGCAGCTGTTCTAGGACTAACTTAGGGAGGACTGGGCTCTGGATCGCAAGCTCTGACTCTGCATTACAGACCATAGAGTAGAGAATGCTTTGGGTTCCATTTTTGATGATTTTATAACTTGTTCTGAAGGTCTAGCTCTTCCTGGGAAGAGGGACATGGCTGGCTGAAGGATCCGTGGCTTTTGGATTGAATTGTGCTACTAGCCTACAGGAAAGCTATTGCATAGTTGTGTTCTTTAAAATGTATTGGACCAAACTCTAAGGGGTGATGTGCAGCCCAGCAGCAGCCTCTGGAAGTGTCACAGAGACATGGATGATTGAGCTGGGAACTCACTTCTCCAACGGCACCGGCCTCTATGCTTGTAGTAAAAGAAAACGGTCTCTTTTTCAACTCTTGGCCCACGGCACAACTAAGGGTCTTTATAAACAAGACACCTAGCTCGCTGGACTCCGTGTTCGGTCTGTGCCACCCCGCTCACATCTTTAGTAGCATGTAGAGCTAATAAAAGGGCAACCTCCTCCCCACATTTCATGTGCTGGAGGTAGCACTCGGTGCTTTCCCTCTCCCCAACCCTGGCTCTGATGGAAAGGAGGGGTCACAGCCAGAGAAGGCTTCTTCCCGGCCATGACCACCCCTTTCCATTGCGCTCTCTTCTTGCAGCAGTGTTCGCGTGCTCAGGCGGCTGCAAGAGGAGAAGGCTCATCCTGCTCACCTGCTCTCTACTCTCTCCCCTTGCAGCCACTTCACAGCTGATTGCCCTCTCATCGCGCCCAAGCACACAAGCAGCGATCAGCTGTGAAGTGGCTGCAAGAGGAGAGAGCAGGGGGTGGAGGAAGAACCTTCTCCTCTTGCCCCCGCCTCTCCTCTTGCAGCTACTTCAGAACTGATTGCTCTCTAGCAGCTGGGCTAGGCGCAACTCTATGATGCTGGTGGACCCAGGTGAGGCTATGAGTGAACCTAATAAATGGGAGGTGGATGAATGAGTGTGCGTTAACATGCACTGCCCACGATGTTCTTGGATGATGCCGTGAGTGGAGGCTCCATGGGGAGTGCGGATGAGCAACTGATGAACACCTGATATTCGGGTAGGTGAACACCCGCCTGGTGGGTGCTAATGCGGGCTACCGTTTCATTTATTTTCATCCTAAATCAAAACTGCCTTGATCTAGGAGTCCAAAGTGAGTGTGGTCGCCGTGTTGATCCTGAGTGACAGAGATGGAGACAAAGTGCTTTGAACGATATCTTTTATTGAACCAACTGTTGTTGTTGGGAATGTGCAAGCTTTCAGACCTCACAGGGCCCTTCTTCAGGCAGTAGGAGTCAGAGCTGAAGATTAAGCACCAATAGTCTCTCACACAGAGAGAACCGCCAATTCACTGCAGTGGTAAGGTTTTTTTGTTGTTGTGTGCTTGGCATGCACTGTCCCTCCCCAGCACATACAGTACTTCTCTCTTCTTAACCACAGTAAAAAAACAAACGTCCAAATCCACTGTTGCTGTAAAAATCCTTCTTTTCCTGATTCTGTGGTGAAGCGAAATGTTTCTCATTCTTTAGTTGTTCTCCCCCAAAACTAGTTGTTCTCCCAAAAAATTTTCTTTGCAGCTGGAAATGCATCATTTGGCCTTGGGGAATCTAGATATTATGCTGTGAAATTACTATTTAAGAGTAGTAAAAAAAAATTGGCAGATTGGCTACCACAGAAAGTCCTGTTTGCTAGTTAAAATGATGAATTCACAACTGCTCATAGAAAAATCCATCCTAGGTACATACTTGTAGGGCAGACCTCAGAATTCTGCACAGCTTACACTTCTCAACAACTATTTTGGCCTGTGCTAATTTTATCTTTTCCTTCACTGGGAGGTTGCTGAAGATCTGAATCCTTGTCGACCCAAAGGAACATTTCAGTCGGTTGCACTGATTAAGATGTGACGCTGGATACTGATGTGAAAGCAAAGCCTGGGGTTCATACAGTAGTAGTAATGACGTCTATTTCGCTACCTATCATTGCTCAATATATTGGGAGCTAAAATCATACAAAACCTTTAGTTTGTCCATGGTAAGTCCCTGCCCACTAAGGGCGTTAACAAACGAGGCGACAGCCCACTGCAGTCTGGGTTCAGTCCATGCAGCCCCCACTCACATGTTTAGAGTGTCCAGCCTAATAAATAGGCAGACCCCCTACATGTATTTTATGCGCCTGCAGGTAGCCCCCACTTGCTGTGCCATTGAGAGCAAGAGCGGAGGGAGTGGCAGGAAGCAGTCGCTCCTCGGACAGTCTAAGATTTCTGCCCACGACTCTATAATGCTGGTGGAACTATGTTTGCACATAACCTAATTGGCGGGACGCGGATACGTGGGCACACATTAACTGACATCTGCCTGGGTCGCAGCTTCCTCCTTCCACTCTGGCCACTTGGCTCTCTTATCGTCTCCTCGAGGGTCTCCATTGCCCTTGTCTTGACTCTCCTGTTCTGTCACCTCTGAATACCAGGGAGCCTCTAAACCCACCAACACTCTGCAGCCTCCTTGACTTCCCCAGCTGAGTCCTTAAACTGTCTTTGACCTGCTGCCTCATTCACCTGGTGGCTTATTTTGTTTAAAGAGCCAGCACCTACCGCAGCTGTTCTGCCTTAAAGGAGCAGGGGATCCACAAGCCTCCCTGTAACATCCACATTCTTCGAGACCCCACGTGAGTGGGGACTGCGTGTCCGGTGGATGGAGGCCACGTTGGTGGGGACACCCACCTGGTGTGGACTAATGTTGGCCAACGTCTCATTTGTTTGGTCTCTGTGACCAGGGAGAAGCTGCGGTTTGGGTCTCCCTCTGCCTGCAGCACAAGTCTTGGCACCACCTCGGGCTGGAGACTGGATTGCATGGAGTGGGGAGGAGACTTTTAAGGAGGAAAGGAACACAAGGATGTCACTGGCCCTCTTCAGTATTCATGTTCTTTTTCCTTTAAACATGCCACTGTCTCCCCCATCCTCAAAAAGTCCACTCTGGATCCCTCTGAACCCTCTAATTACCACCCTGTCTCGCTCCTCCCTTTTGCTTCCAGACTCATCGAACAGGTTTTCTACTCCCGTTGTCCTGACCTCCTCTCCACCAACTCCTCCCTTCACCCCCACCAATCCGGCTTCCGCCCCCTTCACTCCACTGAAACCGCTCTTGTTAAGATCACCAATGATCTTCTTCTGGCTAAATCCAACTGCCTTTACTCTATTATTGTTCTCCTTGATCTCTCTGCTGCCTTTGACGCTGTTGACCACTCGCTCCTGCTTGAATCATTTCACTCCCTTGGATTCTGGGACTCTGTCCTCTACTGGTTCACCTCCTGCCTTTCTGACCATTCCTTCAATGTATCTCTTCCTAACTCCTCCTCCTCCTTCTCCCTCCCCCTCTCGGTCAGAGTTCCCCAAGGCTCTGTCCTTGGCCCTCTCCTCTTCTCTATCTACACCCATTCCCTAAGCAAACTCATTGCCTCCCACGGTTTCCAATACCACCTATACACTGACAACCCTCAACTCTATCTCTCCACTCCTTCCTTCTCCCCCTCTGTTCAAGCTCGTCGCACCAACTATCTCTCTGATATCTCCGCCTGGATGTCTCAACGCCAACTCAAACTGAACATGGCGAAAACTGAACTCCTTATCTTCCCTCCCAATCCTTCCTCTCCCTCTTCCCTGTCAATTGCCATTGACAGGGTCTCCATCCTCCCTGTCCCCCAAGCCCGTAGCTTGGGCTTCATCTTC
>QEPC01012679.1:12194913-12217837 GCA_003113815.1 Sphenodon punctatus | reverse complement strand
CGAGGCGGTCCCTAAGGTAAGAGGGGCCAAGGCCGTATAGGGCTTTATAGATCATTACTAGGACCTTGAACCTGGCCCGGCACACTATCGGCAGCCAGTGCAGCGCTCGGAGCACCGGTGTAATGTGCTCCCGGCGACCCGTCCCCGTAAGAAGACGGGCCGCCGCATTCTGCACCAGCTGCAGCCTCCGGTAGTAGTCATCTATCATCTATCAAGATGACTACTATGTATATCTGATTTCTATCTAACCCAGTTTCCTGTCAATGAGATGTTCAGTTTTATAGTTGCTTTTTGTGGGTCCCATAAAATGTTCCTGTGCTCTTGGGAATATCTGTGCTGGATCTAGAACCATGCGTATTTGAGCAGATGAGACTCCGTTCTTGCTGTCATCCATTATGTCATTGCACAAACAAAGAAGCAAACAAAAGGTAGACCTATTGGGTCCAATTAAAAATGCAGAAAGGGGTCCTGGAATTGGTGTTTCCTGGACAGGGAAAAAGGAAAAGAAAAAGAGAAACGTTATTTTCAGGCTCTTCAAAGGGTTCCTCTGTCCCAGTGCATCTGGGAATCAGGACCGACTCAGGCCCAGCTGTATGGAGGGAAGGCCCTGGAACTAGCAGGTTTAGAGGGACTTCTACCCCTGTGAGAGGGAGAGGCCTCGTCTTGCTGACAGCGTCATGTGCAGAGGAGACGGGAGAGTGGGTTCTTCCAAGTGAGGAAAGTCTGAGGATCTGGGAGGATAACCAGCAACTGCTAAGCAGACCCAAAGCAAATTGGGCAGCAGATAGAGAGCAGTGACTTAGGGAGGTACGGCAGAGGTATCTTGGAGGAACCTAGTGTCTCCTCCCTGCTAAGGGAGAGAGAACGCCTACAAATGGAGGCTTAACACACGAAAGCAGTTTAGGTTAGGCCTGTTTGCTAGAGTAACTGACAGGATAGGGTTTGCTAGGTTATCTTAATTATGGCGGGATTATTTATTTATTTATTTCAATGTACTTATAACCCGCTCTCTCCTGCTCACAATGGCAGCTCGGGGCGGCTCAGAGCATTGTTAAATACATTAAAAACAATTATAAAATCTAAAAATGTATTAAAACTATACATTCATTAAAAAGAGTGGAATATAACCCCCCTACCCGTCTCCCTCTCCAAAGGCCTGGTGGAACAGCCAGGTCTTGCATTGTCTTCGGAAAGGAGGGATGTAAAGTTGGTTTGCATGCATAAGCAATCTCAAGGCAATGTCTTGCAAGAAGCACATTGAGTCCTAGACAAATGGAACTTTGGGGACATGAATGAGACTGAATCATTTCCCCTTGTGTTAATAAATGAGCCTCAGGAGAGAATATTACTGGAGAAATCCACTGTGTGAATTTATCGTGGCCTGGGTGGTGGTGAACGTGAGACGAAGAGCTGATTCAATTACAGATCTGACCCAGGAAAGGTGGGACAGCACCCAACGTCCTCTCCAACAACCGAAGAGTTTACGAGCTAACGTGTGTGTGGGGGGGGGAGCTTTCTGAGCTTTATATTTATTTATTTATTTATTTATTTTATTTATTTTAAAATTTTCATTTAAAGTTGGGCCGTTTAAAAAGGCAAAATAATAATTTTAACTGAATCCCCAGAGTAGTTGTTTAACAACCTCTGTTTAAGTCAGACTTTAACAAAAGTTGAGAGGTCTTTGTTGTTTTTCCCTTTGGAATTTTGCCAAGCTAGCATACGCTCCATCGTAGTGAGACTGTAAACTAGTGAGGATTGATCTTGTTTCCAATTTGGCATTTGCTTTTCTTTTTCTTCCTGCTGGATGCTGTTTGCAATGGGACTGTCCTAGAGGGAAGGCCTCTGTTTAAACTTCAAAGGCTGGCTGGATGTTGTGCCAAGAGCTCTGCTGGAAGATTATCCAACCAGCTGCATGGGCAGAGGGTTTATGCCTCTTTTGTGGTCTAGAACGAATTTTGGCTCCACATACTTCTTTCTGGGCAGGGAACTAGCATCGTTAGGCTGGTGTGGTGATTTTGTAACAGGGAGTCTCTGTTCGTCTGGGGCAACCAAGAACAATTTATTTATTATTTATTTATTTTATAAATGTATACCCCATCATTCTTGATGTAACCAAGCCAGTGCGTGCACCTGGGACCTCGCATCTTCGTGAATGTTACACTCCTTGTCTCTCCCTCTGTTCCCCTTCCTTCGTCTCCTTAGATGTGTATAAGAGACATCTCTCAGATTGTAAGCCCTAGGGCAGGGACCGTGTCTATTCAATTACTTTGTAAAGCGCCAGGTACATTGGTGGCGCTGTATAAATGCTTGCTAATAATAACACTCCTTCCTGCCTCAGGCAGCTTGGAGTGGCTCACATCATATAAAAAACATTAAAATACAAGCAATAACAAAAAAATACAAACAACAACAATATAAATTCATAATTAAGCAATAGTAATTCATAAATAAGCAATTTTTAAATAGTAAAAATACAAACACAAATACAAGTGGTGTGAGTGAAAACCTAATAGACCCTTCCCTCCACCAAATGCCTGACAGAAGAGGCAGATCTTACACTGACGGCGAAAGGTAAGAAGATTCGGACTGAAGTGGACCACCACCGGAAGGCGGACCGCCAGAGCACTGGAGCGACCAGCGAGAATGCCCGCCTGTTGGTCCCCAGCCGTGTCTAGTGGGGAACGTCCAGGAGGATGCCCCTCCCCTGCCCCCCCAACGACTGCAAAGGCTGTCCAGGGACCCAGGAAGTGAGACGGTCCCTCAGATAAGTACTGAGCCAGGAGATGGGCTTGAAGGGCACCGCAGAATGTAAAAGTACTTTTCTGAGAACAGCATTAATTAACACACCAGAAGACCCAGTTTCCTGCCCTCTTGACATCCCCAGTGCCATTAGCTGGGGAATGTCTCTGCCCCCATCCCCAAACAAGATGACGTTACCTGCAAAGAACCTTCCATACCTTTACAGTATAATTGCACCTTATCGTAGTGGAGAATTCAAAATAAAAACATTCTTCACTTGAAAACAGGTTTTATTGAACTACATTTGCATTTAATGTATCTTTTATAACAGGCATCATGAATCCAAAGCTACATAATTGCCATGTAGACTGTTTTTGATTGTCAGTATTTTGCCATCTATGTGAACACAGTGTGGGGGGAAATGAAACCATTGATGTTACGTATACAGTATACCTCTCCAAAGATCATTGTTCAACTGCGTGTTCTTACGGCTTGTTGCAGGTAACTAATGTTTGAATGACTCTCTTCAAGGATGTCGGTACATTTTCTAGTGTCTCAGTATACAAATAAATAGACAGTTGGAAACATGTTCTGGTCTCTCTAATCAGGATGGTGTTATTTCTCCTGTGCCATGCATACTGCAACAAAGAAATCTTGTTTACTTCAGTGGGCCTATTCATGTGTAAAATTACACGCCTGCTTAAATGCTTTGCTGGATTAAGGCCAGACGTCCAGTACTCTGCAGGACTGAGCCCTAATTGAGCAAGTGGGGAGAATTCTGGAGATGTCTTTTTTCTTGTTCCCTACGAGATAAAATTTTGCAAGTCCCTAGGGTATCCAAGGGTTTATAGCACTTAGATCTTCTCTGTAGTCTTCTTTTGTTTCTGTGCTGATGAATTAAAATAAAAAGTGATATCCATAACAAATGTGCTCCTATTTGTTTTCTGAATTCTCTCATTCTGTGAAAGGAGCAATCCACACAAATTATAGCTGTTCTCTAGAACATGCAGCAAGAGAGTTTATTTTATACATATCAGACTGAAGATATGCAGTGTACTCCTTAGGAAAGTAATGGAATACTTATGAATTATGTCCAATCCTTGTTAGTTTATAAACAAGACGATAGCCTGCTAGAGCCCATGTTTGATCCGTGCAGCCCCACTCGCTTGTTTTAGACTAGTGTAGAACTAATAAATGGACAGCCCCCTGCATGCATTTCATGTGCTGGTGGCAACTGCCACCAGTGGTGCTACTCAGCACTTTCCCTCTCCAAGCCTGGCCCTGGCTCTGATGGAAATGGAGGTCAGGCCAGAGAAGGCTTCTTCCTTGGCTTTGACCCGCTGTTCCATCAGAAGCTGAGCTAGTGCGCTCTCTCAACTGTGAGGCGGCTGCGAGAGGAGAGAGCGAGGCAGCAGGTGCAGTAAGGACTTTCTCCAGAGGATCTGTGCCCGTACTTCTCTCTCTGTTTGGGAAAGAAACGGAGGTGAGTGAGAGAAGGACGAGGCTCCTCTGGAGGACCCATGGGGCTTCTGCACTTCCCTTGGTTCCATTTCCAAATGGAGAGAGGAGTGCGGGTGCAGATCCTCTGAAGAAAGTCTTCCTGCAGCCCCTGCCTCGCTCTCTCCTCTTGCAGCCAGCTCTGAGCTGCGAGAGTGTGATCACTCTCTCCTCTAGCAGCCACCTCTCAGCTGCGAGAGCGTGATCTCTCTCTCCTCTAGCAGCTGCCTCTCAGATGACAGAGCGTAATCTGTCCTCTAGCAGCCACCTCTCAGTTGCGAGAGCGTGATCTCTCTCTCCTCTAGCAGTCACCTCTCAGCTGACAGAGCATGATCTCTCTCCTCTAGCAGCCACCTCTCAGCTGAAAGAGCACACTAGACGTGACTCCATGGGGTTGCAGACGTGGCTGCGGGTGAGGCTGAACGCAACCTAACAGACGGGAGGCAGACGTGGGCACACATTAGCACACGCTGGCCTACATGGTGGGCCTGCAGTGTCCTTGGATGACGCTGTGAGTTGGGGGCAAGTGGGGCTGCCTCTGGAAAACACCTAAAAAATGGGCAGGCAAACACTCACCTGGTGAGTGCTAATGTGGGCTATCATCTCATATATTTTCACCCTGTATGGTATAAACGTCGTTGAAAATGTTGATGCTTTGTCAGTAAATCGTTTAGGGTTGCATCCACTACAAATGGATATGGCATCAAGAAAAGTCCTTAAATATTTAAAGCTAATTACATATGTATATATTTTGGTGTGGGATGGGAGATAAAATATAAATAAGAAACCAACATGCAGAAACGTATTCCCAAATGGCTAGTGATTAGCTTCTTTCTGCAGTAAGGAGCATAGATCCAAGCAGAAATAGCATACAATTCATTAGAAAATACTGTAATATTGAGGGATGAAAGCCATTCCAGTGCTGTGATCTCCTGTTCCTTCATTTCCTTGTCTTATTGTGCATGTCCTGCACACAGTCTAGCAGTTCTAGTTGTGTCAATTGCTCCTTAAGTTAGAGCTGCCTGTTGGTGAAAGGCAATAGTCTTCAACTATCGTAGCCAAAGAAGTCATCCATTTTTCACTTTCTAATCCAGAGCTGGGCAAATGGCAGCTGGGAGCTGCATGTGGCACTTGGACACCTGCACTAAGGCTCTCAACAAAACTGGCTGCCTGGGTGGGGTGTGCTAGATGCAAACGGGGAGGGGAGCCAGGGGCAAGGGGAGAGGAGATGAATGACCTTTGCAGTGGAGTCAGGGTGAGAGTGGGGAAGGCCTGTAAGAAGGAAGTTACAGTAGTCAAGGCGAGAGGGGACTAGTGCATGACCTAGAGTCTGTTAAGTTTGAGTTGCAGAGATGTCAGTAGTTAGTAATGCAAACCTGGATGGAGGGGGAGGAGGCGGGAGTGGAAAATAGAGTTGGGTGTTATCAGCATACAAGTGGTACTGAAAACCATGAGATCCAATGAGTTTACTCAGGGACAGACTATAAACTAAAGGGAGCCCAGGACAGAGCCCTGGGGCAGAGCCTGGGAGGTACCAGCAAGAGAGACATTGAAGCAGCTGTAGAGAGAGAGGAAGAGAGCTGGTTGTGAAGTTAGCCCTCATAAAGACGAAAGCCAGTTACATATTATCTTGGTCTTCAAAGACTGAAAAACAAATGCTTTAGACCTCAGAATTCGTGCAACATGAAAGAGGGAGCGTTGCCAGGATTGCTGAATCAAGGTTATAGGAGCATTCACTGTGACTAGGAAGGTTTAGTTTTTAGGCAGACAGAATAACAAAAGGTGCACAGGGAAATTTATATCTTGAAATAATAGGTCAGAGGAAAAAAACTGAAACTGAAATATAATTTCCCCTGCCTGCTAGCCTGCCTAATCAGGCAGAGCTATAGAGGGCCTGGGGGGTTTGTCCAGCCCCCTCCCTAAAAGAAAGAGGCTGTGCTTGGAGGTGGCTTAGCTGCCGCAAGGCTGCAGGCATTGCCATGGGCAACCCCCTCAACCAGCGCATGCGAAGGCAGTCTCGCATTGCAAGATTTTCCTGGCACCATCTTGTTTCCACAGCCCGAGCCTCAGTTGGCTCGGCCAGTGCCACAGAATGGGCGCACTCACCCACCCGCCCAGAATAGTGTCACTGTGGGCACAAGCTGGTCGCCCTTTATGGGGGCCAGGAAGGAATTTTTTGCCATCAAGTCAGATTGGCCTTAGACTTGGTGGGTTTTTCACCTTCCTCACAGTACATTCAACAAGCAGCAGGAACAAGTTGTCTGGTTCCGTAGGAGTTGAAGTATATTGTCGCGCTCTTAAGCAGGGGTCCAGGTAAGGTGTAGTATAGTAAGGTAAATAGAATAATTAAGCGGAGACATCTCCTTAAGAGATGAAGCAAGAGCAGGGGCGGCCAGGTTCCTTCCAAGGCCCAGGAGAAAGGAGTGAGCCATATGCTCGAGGACAGGGCTGGTCCCGAGTGGGCCATTGCCTTCTCTCCTGCTTCTGCTCACTACAAGGCTCGGACGCCTTCATAACCAGCCGACTGACTGGCTGGGGCAAGAGTGACCTAGAACAGCTACAGTAGTTAAGTAGTGTAAGGGGGCACTGAGGAAACATCAGGTCGCCCCCACAAGTTTGGGAGGGAGCGTGGGGAGCAGAGAGAGAGAGAAGGGAAACAGGCCAGGGGGATGGACTTGATGAGTTTGGATGATCTACCTTGGGCAGATAGACAGTCACCCCAGTGTTAGCGTTGACATAATGCCTCACTTCTGTGCAGATGGCAGTAACATTCCACCAAGAGGCCACAGGCCAGTTCTGGGTAAGGGTTAAAAGTGAGGTGGGTTTAGTGAACGCAGCTGGTCTGCGGAGTGAGCTTTTCTATTAGTGTTCGGGAGGGTGGGCAGTCTCACTGCATTGGCTTTGCTGAAGTGGGTCATCTTGCTTTGTACCTGGTTCCAGGTAGGGCTCTGAGTTGGGGGCCTTGCTTTTGTTATTAGTAAAATGACACCCCAAAAATTTAAATCACCATTTGCCATTATTAATTATTTATTTTATTATTATTTGTATAGCGCCAGCCGGTGAACGTGGCACTGTACAGTCAGTAGTTACAGACAGGTCCCTACCTCCAGGGGGCTCACAATCTAAGAGACAAGGGAGCGGGAGATGAACATCGGGAGAGGCGAGAGACATTCATGAGATTGAGCAGTTGCAGGTGAACGAGCTTCACTTAGTGACAGGGAACCACATTCTGACTGAGTGGGAAGAGGAAGCAATTTTGCTCATTACGAGCTATGGAAGACCTGACAGAAGGGGGGGGCGGGTTTCAGGAGGCTTTGAAGGGTGGGAGGGAGGGAGCAGAGTGAACATGCCCAGGGAGGGAGTGGTTCTTTTCCCTTCCAGCAAGGATACCCTTCTAACTCTGGCTATTAAAGGAGGCCTCGGGGTTACCTGGAGTCAAGCTGTAGAGAAGGAAGTCTATTGTCTGGGGTTTTCCCCAGAGAGTCTGAGGTACGTAGGCCTTGAGGCTACTAAGAGCCTGGTTAAAAAACGGGTACGGGATCAGACGATTCAAATGGAGGGTGCGCTCCTCTCCGCTCAAAAGGTGGCTCCAGCCTATAAACCTTATAATCTTTTGGCCTCGGGGGTTTACTATCTTTTTACGTGGCTTGATGCTGACAAACGGATAGCCTTTTTTAAAATGAGGTCTAATACATTTCCATTGGCAGTAGTTGATGGTCGTTATACGAAGACACCGTGGGCTTAGAGGCTGTGCTCCCTGTGCCATCTGGGAGAGGTAGATACTGTTGATCACATCCTCCTCAGGTGCCCCTCGTTTGCTGGCCCCAGACATAAATACCTTTGGGGGGTTGGCTTGGAGCTCTGATGCTGTCTGCCGGGAGACCCAGAGATTACTCTGCCCGGTGGACTCAGAGTTATCTAGGGCAGTTGCTGGTCTATCTCTAGCTATCTTACGCATACGCCAGGCCCTCTCAAACCCTCTGTGATTGACTATGATGCTGGACGGGAGTAAAGTCCATCATGGGAAAGGGATTTTCTGTCCTTGGGGATATTGTGGATTTCCTTCCTCTTGGGGGTGGGGAGGGGGGTCAGTTTGGTAGAAGGTTATATCATTGTGTTGTTTTGTAGTATTGATTCACTTATATGGGATGCCTTGTATTTCCTTTTAATGTTATTTTAAGTTTGTATTGTTAAGGCCTTGGCTAAACAATAAAGTGATACAGTGGCTTCAGCCAGGGAGGGAGTTCCAGGCATGAGGGACAGCAAGAGAGAAGGGGTGAAGACGTTTGAAGGAGCAAGTGGGTCCTAAGTAGACGAGGGTGGAGGTAGAGGAGGAGCGAAGCTCCTGGGCAGGGGTATGGTGGGATACAAGAGATGAGAGAGATATGGGGGAGCAAGGCTGTGAAGAGCCTTGAAGGTGAAAACCTGGAGCTTGTGCCGAATGCATTCCCATAGAGGGAGCCAGTGCAGGGTGGAGAGAAGGGGCTGAACGTGGTCAAAGCGACGGGCAAGGTGGATGACTTTGGCAGCAGAGCGTTGGATGAAGATGAGGCGGTGTGAGATCAGAGCAGGGGAGGCCAGTAAGGAGGAAGTTGCAGTAGTCAAGGTGAGCAATGACTAGAGCACGGACTAGGGTATTTGTCATGGCAACAGTAAGGCAAGGCCAGATTTTAGCAATATTGTACAGAGCAAAGCGACAGGGTTTAGCAACAGCCTGGATCTGAGGCATAAAGGAGAGGGAGGAGTCAAAGATTATCCCAGACTACGAGCCTGAGGGACTGGGTGGATGGTGACTCGCTCAATAGAAATTGAGAGGGAAGTAGGAGGGGAATGTTTTGGGGGGAAGATGAGGAGTTCGGTCTTGACCATATTAAGCTTGAGTTGGCAGCTAGACAGAGATGTCAGCAAGACAGTCAGCGATACGAGACTGGATGGAGGGGGAGAACGCAGGAGTGGAGAGAGTTGCGTATCATCAGCGTACAGGTGGTATTGAAAGCCGTGTGTTTCAATGAGTTTACCCAGAGAAAGAGAGAGAAGAAGAGGGCCCAGGAGAGAGCCTTGGGGAATGCCCACAGAGAGGGGAAGCGACGTAGAGGCGGTACCAGCAAGAGACATGCTGAAGGAGTGGTTCAACCAGTCGAGAACAGAGTCCTGGAAACGAAGGGAGCGTAGCGAATCCAGGAGGAGGCCATGATGGACCGCATCAAAGGCAGCAGAGAGATCGAAGAGGACAAGAATGGAGTAGAGGACCTTACACTTAGTTAAGAGAAGGTCATGGAAGTTTCAGTTGAGTGAAGAGGGTGGAAGCCCAATTGAAGGGGGTCAAGGGAAGAATTTGAAGAAAGGAAATCAAGACATTGATCCAGACTAGCGCTTAGCAAATATATAGAAAGCTTCAGATTTCTTCCTTTACTGGTTTCCGATCACTGGTATGCTCTAGTACTTGAATTTGTTTAGATGTTTTATGTTATTAATTTCTTTAGCAAGCAAGTAGGTTTTAACATCCTTACTCGCAGTACATCCTAGTGCATAATAAATGTATTCCATCAATATATTTATATTATATCAAGTGGGCTTTGTGGCCTGTTATTGAAATAAAAATTGGCGCAGAATTTATTCTGTGCTAACTGTAATCTATAAAATGTGATGACAAGACTGTTTTGTTAAACCATCCTGTCCAGAGTGAACACAGAACCCTTAAAAAGTAATTGCTGCTTGAGATCATAAGCCATGTGATGCATTTGATAACAGTGATCAAGTTTTATGGCTGTCGCTATAATACCCTTGTTCTTGTCATCTGTACGTACTTCTTGCTTGTGTTCTATGCAAACCACAACTGGAGAAGGAGAACACAGCTGCCCCATTAATATAGAGTTGGAAGATAAATGCACCCCATGTAGAGAGCAAAGCGTACGCTCATGTGAAAGCCTTAAAGAAGCTTTAGGTTGTGCCTGCTTTGGGGTTGCAGTAAAAATAGCAATGACTGACCTGGAGAAAGTTCAGAGGATCATACAAAACTGTGGTTGCTCAAGCCACTCAGTGTGAGGGATACCTACTGTGCAGAGGGCTTGCAATGTTGGGTAGGGGGGGTGTTACGCAAATTTTGGTCTGGGACACCAGCTGGGGAATTCACAACTCCACATACCTTTCCACATGTTACTACTGCCGTTTATCATTTCTATAGCACTACTCGTTGTACGCAGCGCTGTACAGATACAGATACACATAAAGACACAGTCCCTGCTCCATGGAGCTCACAGGATCCTTATTTAGCTTCCACTGCCCAAGCAGAGCTTCCAGTCAAGTCAGCACCTTCCTCTCCAGGCTCCTCCTTTCACCCACTCACTCTCCTAAAGTTCTACAGTCCTTTTGTAGCCAGCTGCTATAGCTTTTCAGGTGATTGACTTGGGGTTAGTATGCTTGACTCTTAAAGGGCTAGCCACCCTGCCAGAGCCCAGCTTCAGCCTTATCTTTAGGGTCGCATCTCAGCCCCAGTTCACTCCAGCTCCAGGGCTGATCTTTGCAAGACTTCGCTACCCTGTTACACTTGCCATCCCCAATCTCTCTACCCGAACTTGCATCATCCGCTGTCTCTCTGATATCTCTGCTTAGATGTCTAATACGGCCAAGACTGAACTCCTCGCTTCCCCCCAACCCCCCCCCCCCCCATGGTCTTCTCTTTCTTGGTTTCCATTGATGGTGTCACTATTCTGCCTGTCCCCCGGGCACGTAGCCTGGGACTCCTGCTTCTGCTTTGCACCTCGAATCTCTCCTCCCAGTCTTCATATCCCTCTTAGGAACCCTACCTCTTACATCGGGCTTTTCCTAGCGCCTCATCCCTTTAATCTCCTCCTTGATTTATCCAAGCTCCTCTTCTCCTGTGTCACGTCTCTAAGCACATGCACCTGCAACCTCTCAACCTCATGAATGTGTCACCATCTCTCCTTCTGCCCCCCCCCCCGTCTCTACTAGATTGTAAACCCCTCAGGGCAGGGACCTATCTATAATTAACAATTGTAAAACACCAGGTACACTGCTGGCACTATATAGATAATATGATAATAGTAATTAATAAATAATAATTCAGTCTGTTACCAAGGCCTGTCATTTCTCTCTGTGTATCATTGCTAAAATCCAACCCTTTCTCACTGATCCCACTGCCAAAATTCTAGTCCATGCTCTAGTGGTTTTTTGCCCTCATTACTGCAATGTCCTTCTTCCTGGCCTCCCCCGCTCTCACCTTGACCGTCTCATTTCTATCCAACACTTCGCTGCCAAGGTCAGCCACCTCGTTTGTTGCTCAGACCATAGTCGGAACTACCTCATGCTCAATCCAGGGAAGACTGAGGTGATGTTGGTGGGAAGGGGCGGCCAGTATGAGGATACCCTTGACTTCTTCGTGCCCCTGAATGTGACTCGGGTGAAGGTAGTAGGCCAGATAAAGACGTTGGACATAATTTTTGACCACACTCTGTCCATGACAGCCGTAGTGTTGGATGTGGTTCAGAAACGCTTTTTTCAACTACGCAATTTGCTCCAGTTAAACGCTTATTTATCCCAGGCTGACCTTGCCACAGTGACCCATGCCCTAGTGACTACAAGACTTTACTTTTGTAACTCCCTCTTCTACGGGCTGCCAGTGGTGCTTATCCGTCGCTTGCAGCTTGTTCAGAATGTGGCAGCTCGACTGCTGATCATCTTACGCCCACCCTGCGCTCTCTGCATTGGCTGCCTGCGGAGTGACAGATTGAGTATAAGATTTTGCTGCTGGTTTTTAGGGCCCTGAATGGTTTAGGCCCTTCTGGAGACCTACTTCTGGAACTTCCCTTTTGCCTACCCCATTTAAATTTTTTAAATAATTGTTTAAATAATTTTAAATTGTTTTATATGGTTTTAAATTGTTTATATGGTGTTTACCTTTTTGTGAAGCGCACGAAGTGTCATTTAACGCAGGAGGGTGCTATATAAATAAAATTTTTTATTAGATTCAGCTCTTCCTTTTCTCCCTCCACTGTCTCCCTCTACCTATACATATCTTGTTGTAGAGTTAGCTTTCTGTTGAGTAACACACAGCAGAAATTTCTTCAAAACAGAACTTTAATAAGCGTTCAGAAGACATGCTTCCATACTGTACACACTGTATGGGACAAGACGGAGGAAAGAGGGAGAAGAAGAGAGGAGACAAGGAGGGGGGAAAAAACTGTTTCATCCCCTGACCTTCCCCCTACTGGACAAGCCCCATTTTAAGCTTGTAGGACTTGCAATGGGCTTTTACTTGTGACTGTTGCACAATCCAACACCCCTTCTCAACAGTCACTAGTCAAACCCACTAGGTTAATTCTTCTTAATACCTTGCGATGGCGTTCCCCTGCTAGTGGCTTTGTGAACACATCCGCTGTCATATCCTCTGTAGGACAGTATTGCAGATCTGAGAGTCCTTGTTCCTGTGAGTCTTTCAAGAAATGGTATTTTACGTCAATGTGCTTGGTTCTGGGGGTTGATTCTTTCTGTTTGTGCCAGCGCTATACATCCTTGGTTGTCTTCCAGTATTGGCGTGGGTCTGTCCAATTTTTGCCCCAGATCATTCAGAAGCTGTCGCAACCAGATAACATCTTGGCTGGTGTGTGCCGCTGCCATGTACTCTGCCTCCATCGAGGAAAGTGTCACAGAGGCTTGTTTCCTACTGCACCAGCTGATGGGTCCTCCACCAAGCAAAACTAGGTGCCCACTGGTAGATTTTCGGTCCAAATGGTCTCTAGCCCAATCTGCGTCCACGTACCCTATCAGGTCTGACACGGAAGTTGCTGGGAGCCGTAGGTGCACAATCCCTTTCAGGTACCATAAGACCCTCTTCACTGCATTCCAATCCCTTTGGGTTGGGACAGTATACCTATTGCCACTGCAATATCAGGCCTTGTGACTGTGGCAATGTACAAGAGCTTTCCTATCGCCTTTCTGTATTGCTTATTGTCTGGCAGCAATAAGCTCGGTTCTTTGATCTCCTTTGAGTATCTGGTTTCCATAGGGGTATTTGCTGCCTTCGTACCCCCATGCCGAAGCTTCCTATCATCTCTTCTATTGCCTGTCTTTGGTTGAGAAGATAGCTTCCGTCATCTTCTCTTTCAATTTGTATTCCAAGGTAGTGCGTTATGTTACCCAGGTCCTTAGTTTCAAAGTCCAGATTTAGAGCTCTCATTGTTTCGCACTCATCCCCTTCTTGCTCAAAGCATACGATAAGGTCATCGACATAAATTAATACAAAGATCCGCCTGCCCCTTAGTCTCTTTGTGTATAAGCAGGGATCTGCTTTGCGCCTGGTAAAATTTTCCCTCATGAGCACCTTGTTTATTTTAGTGTTCCACGCTCTGGCGGCCGGCTTAAACCCATATATGCTTTTGTGCAGTTTGCATACAAGATCCGACCTTTCAACGTCTGCAAACCCCGGTGGTTGGGGTAAATATCTTCCTTCAGCTCACCATTTAGGAACGCTGTTTTCACGTCCATATGCTTGACTTGCGTTCCTCTTCCGGCAGCTATACTTAACAAGGTTCTGATTGTAGTGTGCTTAACTAGAGGTGCAAATGTTTCATCGTAGTCTTCTCCGTACTTCTGGAAGTATCCTTTCGTGACAAGTTGGACCTTGTACTGTTCAATATTTCCCTGTGCATTGTACTTTATTTTAAATGTCCATTTACAACCTGTAGTCTTTCTCCCTGTGGGCAGTGGAGTAAGTGTCCACGTCGCGTTGTCCTGCATGGACTTTACTTCTTCTTCAGCCACTCTTACCCATTTTTCTGCTTCCCCTTCTGACATCTGCGAGACGTCCTTCCAGGATGCTGGCTCTGACAATTTACTGGTGCTGACTTGGTAGGACAGACAAGTGAGGGGAATGCCTTTGTTAGACCTCGTCGACTGCCTTGGTTCAGCATCAGCAGTCGGCTGTGTCTGTTCCTGCACTTCTGTTACCTTTGTGCCGATTTTGACTATTTGTTGAGAGGATTGCTCCTTTTCAGAGGAAAACTCCATATGAACTGTGGTTGATTGTTCTCCTTCACCTGGACCTTGGAGAGTCATCACACTGTCGCTTGAGTTTCCCACGAAGGTCACACTGTTACTAATGGTTATTCTGTCTGTGCATGGATCCAGGATGTAGCAGGGTCTACCCCGTACCGGGTATCCATTTTGGGGCGGCGATGGGGACACCACAAGACACCCCCCCAAATTTGCTCTCTTTTTATTTTCCACCTTTCCCTGGCCTGCTCAGGGACTTACAGCTTGTCCTTGCCCAGGGAAAGTCCGTCCCCTTTACATTGGGGCTAACACCTTGGGGTCACAACCCCACCTTCTTGGGGTCTCAGCCCCTTACCTGGGCACGCAACCCCTCTTGAGGAACACAGCGCCTCTTTACCTGGGGTCTCTGCCCTTGACTATGGGGACGAAGCCCCTTACCTGGGCACGCAGCTCCTCTTGGGAAACACAGCCCCGTTTAGTCCTTGACTCCCACCCGGAGTCTTAGGGCTCACAGCCTGAGTCCCATTCTTGTCCTGGGCTCTTTCGGTCAGTCCTGACTCCCTCCTGGAGTCTCTAGGGCTCTCGGCATCTGCATCTGTGTTCCTGCCACCTCCCCCTCCGGGGAGCTAAGCGGGCATCCCCGCTGCCTTCCCAGCCCTTCCGGGCAGTACTCGCTATGTCACTCCAGACTCCTCCTCCGAGCTCCGGACTATGTAGTGTCTGTCTCGCTCCCCCACGCTGGCCACCGGACCTCACTGTCCCACTCTCAGGGGAGTCAAGCCTCACTTTCCGGGGTCAAGCGCCCACTCGCCTCTTTCCCCACTCCAGTTCTGTCTCGGCTCCTCAGCAGAGCCACTCCCTAGCTCTGTGTCCGAGCCTCCACCACACTGACCCACTTTTGGGTCTAGCTACAGCCCAAGCGGCTCCAGCTGCTGCTTGTCCGGCTTCTCAGCAGCCCGACAGAGCCGCTCCACCAGCTCTGTCAGCTTCCGGGTCTAGCCTCCCCCGGAGCCCGCAGTCAGCTGCTCTCTACCAATTCCCTGCAGACAGCATTTAAACGCCCCACTGTGCGGAGCTGCCGCCTGGCCACTGTCACTTAAAGGGCCAGCGCCGTGGCTTCTGGAATGCTCACTGTATCCTACGAGGGTGCCTTCCACTGCTCTGTTTTGCAGCTTGGTACGTTTCTCCTCTGGGATATATATGTAAGTCTTACTTCCAAATACTCTGATGTGGCCCACACTCGGTTTTTGACCATACCACAGTTCATATGGAGTTTTCCTCATGGTTCTAGAATACAACCGATTTTGTAGGTAGGTAGCAGCAACTGCTGCATCGCCCCAGTATCTTTCTGGTAGTCCAGAGTCTGTTAACATGCATCTAACCATTTCGGTTAGCATTCTGTTTTTCCTTTCAGTTGCTCCGTTCTGCTCGGGTGTATATGGCACTGTCTTTTGGTGCTCAATTCCATGGAGTCTCAGGAAGTCCTCTACTTCCTTTCCTGTGAACTCACCTCCATTGTCAGTCTGCAGTGTCTTTGGTCTGCACTGGAACTTGTTGCTCGTCATTATTATTATTATTATTATTATTAACAAACATTTATATAGCGCCAGCAGTGTACCTGGCACTTTACAAAGTAATAAAATAGACATGGTCCCTGCCCCTAGGGCTTACAATCTGAGAGACAGGAGCTGGGGGAGAGACTTAGGAAGGGGAACAGAAGGAGAGACAAGGGGTCTAACATTCATGAAGATGCGAGGTCTCAAGTGCACGTACTTGGCTTGGTTACGATGAGAATGACAGCAGGCAGGTCCATGTTGCAAGGATAAGGGTAAACCGATCGTAGGTATAGGAATAGTGGCTCAGCAGGATAAAGAGTCAGACAGAGCAGAGCGAAAGAGGTGAGTTTTAAGGAGAGATTTGAAGGTATGAAGGGAGGGGGCAAGGCGGATGTGGACAGGGAGGGAGTTCCAGGCATGGGGGGCAGCAAGTGAGAAGGGACGAAGGCGCTTAGGGGAGCAGGGAAGGCGTGGAAGGGTGAGAGAAGGGACAGAGGAGGAGCGAAGTGCACGGGCTGGAGTATGGAGGGCGATAAGTGCAGAGAGGTAGGGGGGAGCAAGGTTGTGAAGAGCTTTATAGGTGAAGACTAGGAGCTTGTGCAGGATTCGTTCAGGAAGGGGAAGCCAGTGAAGCGAAGAGAGGAGGGGCTGCACATGGTCGAAGCGACTGGCGAGGTAGATGACCCTGGCAGCAGAGTTTTGGACAGAGATGAGGGGAGAAAGGTGAGACCGGGGAAGGCCAGTGAGAAGGAGGTTACAGTAATCGAGGCGAGAGATGACCAGAGCATGAACAAGAGTTTTGGCAGACGAGACAGAGAGAAAAGGGCGAATCTTAGCAATGTTATGGAGGGAGAAGCGACAGGATTTAGCAACAGAGTCAATGTAGGGTTTAAAAGAAAGGGGTGAGTCAAAGATGAAGCCTAGGCTACGGGCTTGGGGGACAGGCAGGATGGTGACTCCATCAATAGTTATTGACAGTGAGGAAGGAGAGGAAGGATGAGGGGGGAAGATAAGGAGTTCAGTTTTAGCCATGTTGAGTTTGAGTTGACGTTGAGACATCCAGGTAGAGATGTCAGAGAGACAGTTGATGAGACGAGCTTGAACAGAGGGAGAGAGAGAGGGAGTAGAGAGATAGAGTTGAGTGTCATCAGCATAGAGGTGGTATTGGAAGCCATGGGAGGCAATGAGTTTGCCTAAGGATGAGGTATAGATCGAGAAGAGGAGAGGGCCAAGAACAGAGCCTTGAGGAACACCAACTGAGAGGGGGAAGGAGGAGGAGGTGGAGTTGGAGAGAGACACATTAAAGGAGCGGTCAGAGAGGTAGGAGGAGAACCAGTTATGGACAGAGCCACAAAAGCCAAGGGAGTGAAGGGAATCCAGCAAGAGTGAGTGGTCAACAGTATCGAAGGCAGCAGAGAGATCAAGGAGGACAAGAATGGAATAGAGACGTTTAGATTTAGCCACCAGAAGATCATTGGTGATCTTAGCGAGAGCAGTTTCAGTAGAATGAAGGGGGCGGAAGCCAGATTGGAGGGGGTCAAGGGAGGAGTTGGAGGATAGGAAGTCAAGGCAGCGGGAGTAGACAACACGTTCAAGCAGCTTGGAAGCAAAAGGAAGGAGTGAGACAGGACGATAGCTAGAAGGGTCAGAGGGGTCAAGAGTGGACTTTTTGAGAATAGGAGAGACTGTGGCATGTTTGAAGGCAGAAGGGAAAGAGCCAGTAGAGAGGGAGAGGTTGATGATGTGCAGGAAGGAAGGGGCGACAGTGGGAGTAATGGAGGTGAGGAGGCGAGAAGGAATGGGATCAAGGGGGCAAGTGGAAGGGTTGGAGGAGGAGAGCAGAGAGGAGATTTCCTTAAGGGAGGCAGGGAGAAGGAGGACACGAGAGAAGGAGGGGGAGGAGGGAGAGGGGTGGTCATGGTCACATAGTCCTGAAGTTTGTCGAATACTTCATCTTTACTCTTCATAGCGTACGTGATCATGTACCTTGAATAGTCATCCATGAAAGTTACCATATACTGGTTGTCTCCTGGCGTGGGAACTTTCATTGGGCCGCAGACGTTGCTGTGTACAAGATCAAGCGGTTTCGTGGCTCTATTCTGACTCTTCTTAGGAAGCGTAGCCCTTGTGGCTTTGGCTTTGATGCAACAGTCACATTTCATGATCACGGGACACGTTGATACCTTAAGGTCTTTGGTCAACTGCTGTCTGTGCATTTCCTTGATGCTGTCTGGGTGTCTATGTCTCATGCATCTATGCCACAGGTGGATGCAGTCATCATGTGGCTTGTGCGCAGTGTGCTTCGCCTGTTCTTTTGCTGTGCTCAGACGGTACAGGTGCTCATCTGCAGTGGCTCTGGCCAGTGCTTTTGTCCCACTTTGAATTGTGCATTTGTTTTCCTGGAAACAGATGGTGAGCCCCCTCGCTGCCAGGCGCCTCACGGACAGTAGTCCCCCTTCTAAGTCGGGCACATAGAGAACATCTTTCATGGGTATGGTCAGTGTGCCTCCCTGTGACTGGTTGCAGTACATGAATCCTTGTCCAATTTCTTCCGCGTTGATGTTTCTCCCATTTTCAAGGTAGATCCTTTCTTTACTGCTTAGATTCAGTCCTGTAAAGAATCCTTTATCACTAGTCATGTGGCTCGTTGCCCCGGAGTCTACACACCAATTTTGGGATGAGCTGTCTTGTGTTGCTCTGAAGCACCCACTCCATTTTTGAGTGACTGTGTTGCTGTTTGTGACTTTAGCCCTCTGCTTAGGTGTTCGTGGAGACAGTTTCTGCTGTTCTGCTTTCCATATATAGCAGTCTGTCTTTAAATGTCCCTCCTTTTTGCATCTGAAGCATACTCTGGTTTCCCTCTTAGGAGCTTTGTCTGAGGTTTTCAGTGCAGTCTCATTACCCTGCTTTAGATCATTCTGCAGGTTCTCCTTTCTGCGCTGGAATTCATCCGCAAGTCTACCTTTAACAAATTCCAGCTTCAGTTCAGCCTCTGGCCTTGTCTCCAGGGCATTGATGAGGGCACTGTAAGATTCAGGCAGGCTGCAGAGGAGTAGGGCTACCACATGGCTGTCCTTTATATCTTCTCCAATGCCGCGCAGCTGTGCCACTACTTCCAACATGGCATTTATATGCTCCTGCATTTCACTTTCTTTGCCAAGCCTCATTTTGTATAGTTTCCTCAGTAGAAACAGTTTGCTATTCAGGCTAGTTCTCTCATGCAAGTTTTGCAATGCAATCCACATGCCTCTTGCTGTGGTCTCACTTCTTATATGGATTAGCTGGTCATCTTCTACCAATAAACTTATTGTAGCCTTTGCTAACCTGTCCTTTTTATCCCATTCCTCGTGATTTGCTGCTGGTCTGTTCATGGTAATCACCTCCCATAGATCATCTTTAGACAGCAGCATTTCCACTTTAAATTTCCACAAGCGGTAGTTTTATATTGTTCAGCTTTCCTACTGAAAGTCTGAGCTCTGCGCTGCTTGCCATACTTGCTTCCCTCCCTTTCCCCTTCTGGGATTTAGGCCTTCTTACTCAGAGTCGGTAGTTATGCCTCTCTGTCTGGGAGTTTTCTTTCACAGTCTGCACTCCTTCTGGGCTGCTTCTAGTCTTCAAAATTACCTTGAAGATGTCCTGGGCCCATAACCTATTGTAGAGTTAGCTTTCTGTTGAATAACACACATCAGAAGTTTCTTCAAAACAGAACTTTACTAAGAACTCAGAAGACATGCTTTCATACTGTACAGACTGCATGGGACAAGAGGGAGGACAGAGGGAGGAGAGGAGACAAGGAGGGGGGAAAAACTTTCATCCCTTGACCCTCCCCATACTGGACAAGCCCCATATTGAGCTTGCAGGGCTTGCAATGGGCTTTTACTTGTGACTGTTGCACAATCCAACACATCTCTTCCCCCCAACCCCCCGGTCTGTTAGATTGTAAACCCTAGGGCAGGGACCATGTCTATTCCATTACTAAATGCTAGGTACATTGCTTGCGCTATATAAATGCTTGCTAATAATAATAATAATAATTAATAATAATGTTCAGCACAAGCTCCTTGTCGTCACCTTCAAGGCTCTTCATGACTTGGCTCCCCCCTATCTTTCTGCCTTAATTCCCACTCCATCCCCATCCGGGAACTTGGCTCTTCCTCTGCCATCACCCTCATCCACCCCAGAGTTGTCTGCTCTAGAGCTGCCCCACCCCCCGAAGAATCTGGGGTGCCCAGATCGACGCAGCCCATTTGGGCACCATCAATTCTTGAAAGTGCCAGCTGGCCTTTGAAAATGACAGAGCCTGGCTCTGCAGTGGGCCCAGCCGGGGCCTGTCCCTTTCAAAGGCCGCTTCCCCCCAACATGCAGTTCCTCTCACCTGAGAGGTGCTGTAGGGGAAACTGGGGTTTAAAAGTGACTGGCCCTGGCTGGGATGCTCCACAGCGGTCCCAGGCAGGGCCTGTCATTTTCAAAGGACACTTCCTCCTCACAAAGTGCCTCTCACCTGCAAGGCGCTGTAGTGGGGGACGTACCAGCCGGCCTTTGGGTGACAGGCCCCTGCTAGGACTGCTGCAGAGCCTGACTCCACAGCGCTCTTGGCTGGTGCTTGTCAGCTTCAAAAGCGACTTCCTGGACAGAGCACTGTGTGACAGAAGCCCTGGCTGGGCCACTGCAGGGCCAGACTCTGCAGCACACCTGGCTGAGGTGTGTCAGTTTCTCTGGATAATTCTTGAATTTCCCTCCCTCCTTCCTGCCACTGTGTTGCCTGTCTCTCACCATGCCCAGCTGAAATAACAGTTTGTGGTAAATGTCATTTTCATCTAAAACGCTCATTTGCTGCTTTTATGATGATTCAGGAACATTTACCCCTTGGTTTTCAGTCAGTGTTTTTGAAAGTTCTGATAATGATGACAAAACTGATGAAAGTGTCGTAAAAGTGCTTGCTCCCTTGTCTTGCTTCCTCATTCCCCCTTTGACCCTGCTCCTCACTTTCACCTGTGCCCTCACCCATGCCTGGTCCCCTTAGTGTCAGCCTTGATTCTGACTTCCAAGCCCTGGCCCTATCTACCTCGTCATCCTACAAGGTGATGGCCCGTGCCCCTTTCCTCCCCTGCCTATGGAAACTCAAGAGTTTGGGATCAAAATCCAGAGTTTCAGTTGGTTGGTTGAACCTCTGAGGCCTCAGAGCCTCATCATGGCTCCAGCTAGACAAGCCATGTGCCCTGTCACTAGTGAAAAGTTTAGTTATTTGGATATAAACCTATATATTTAGCAACACGGTTGTTAGAGCTTACAGGTCTTGAGAGGTGCTTATGGGAGATTTCTGCTTCTGCAACTGACCTTCCTGGAGAGAAATGCTGATTGTTTCTTTAAAGCTGAATTTAAAAGTATTCGGTGTAGATAATGGCAGCATGCACTGGTTGGACGGGTTTTCAGGACTTCCTTTATTTTGAATAATTATTACTATGTTTTATTTGTAATGAAAACAGGGCTGTACAGTGTACAATGCTGGAGCACTAAAGTGTGATACAGCAGACAGTTAAACCCTGGCATAACATTACTTTTGTAATTTATCACCTGCCAGTATTGCTTATTCAGTGGATAAAACAAGTTTATTGGTCTTCAACCAATGGCAGTTGACTGCCCTACATTCGTTGCCTCTCAAAAAGGTTCATATCCTCAGACCATTCATTGTTTTACAAACAGCCTGCCGGAAAGTCCTGCTGCTGCTTCTCTACTTTGATATGACTTGAATATATGGAGTCCTTTTTCTGAAGGTCTGAATGTATCCAGTGATTGGATGTTGTAGCCTGTACCTCCAGTAACTAAATGTGTACACCTTTCATTAAACTTGTAATTGCCAACTTCTGGGATTTGGGAATACAGTACTTGGCAGTTGTACTGGCAGGACCGCTATGACAATCCTTCCTCAGACTGGCCACTGCAGCCAGATACTAGTCTCCGTTGAAGTTGAATCTAGCGATCTCTAAGACATGACTATGGCCACTTTCACGTGTTACCTGATGGGTGGGGGCGGGAGTAGTGCATGTAGGAATGCGCTGTTCTGCTTTTATGCCGCAAGAACACCCATGGTTGTTAAAGCTATATCGGGGGCTTTGGTCATGCACAGATGTTCAGATGGCATAAAAGTGGAATAGTGCATTTCTCCGTGTGCTAATTCCTGTGAGAATGCAGCTGCGATTGCTCTCACTGAAGTTTCCCCCCTCCCAGGTAACATGTGAAAGTGGCCTATGACTTCGTGAACTTCTCTGTCTTTCCCTCAGATCCTAGGGGTGGACTAGGCTCTCAAGTCAGATTTTACAAGATGGTGCTGGTTTATTTATTTATTTATTATTTAAAATTATATGCCGCCCCCTCCTGCTATAAGCATCTTGGGGTGGCTAACAACATTTAAAAATACATAACAAACTAAAATACAATTAAAACAACCTAAAATCCCGATTAAAATAACCCATACTCAAACGCTCCTTAACCCAACCCACCCACTCCATCTCCGTCGGTAAAGGCCCGGCGGAACAGCCAGGTCTTACACTGTCTATGGAAATTGGGGAGATCGGTGGTTAAGCGGACCTCCAACGAGAGGGAGTTCCACAACCGCGGTGCAGCCACAGAAAATGCCCTCCTCATGGTCGACACCTGGGAAACCCGGGGGAGCTCGAGAAGGGCGCCCCCGGCCGACCACAGGGGCCGATCCAGGATCCAGACGGTGAGACAGTCCTGCAGGTAGGTGGGGCCCAAGCCATAAAGGTCAACACCAGCACCTTGAATTGGGCCCGGAAGACTATCGGCAACCAGAGCAGAGAATGAAACCAGGGGTGGATCGAGAAGTGATGTGGATGGGGGGGTGGGCCTTAAGTCCAAAGTTCACATAGCTCTGGCCATGAGAGCAGGTCCCCCACCTGCCAAGCAAGCACCATGGCAGCTTTACCCTTGGCTAGCGAACTTGTTTCTTACAATTTCATTGTACCAATGCCCAGCCTTAGAAAAGAGATGGATGCAGGTGTCCCCCTGTGTTGAGGGTGGTGGTGTGGAGAGGGAGTACACCCCCCCCCTGCTCGCTCTCTCTCTCTCTCTCTCTCTCTCTCTCTCTCTCTCTCTCTCTC
>QEPC01012679.1:12170721-12194647 GCA_003113815.1 Sphenodon punctatus | reverse complement strand
CACACACACACACACACACACACACACACACACACACAGAGCAACCCCCTTCTCTCCACACACACCCCTCTCTTCTCTCTCTCTCACACACACGCACAGTACACCCCCTCTCGCTTTCTCTTTTACACACACACACCTCTCTCTCACACACCCTTTCTCTTTCACACACACAGCAACCCCTCTCTCCACACACAGTATACCCCTCTCTCTCTTCACACACACACACAGAGTACACCCCCTCTCTCAACACACGCGCGCGCACACGCACACACACACACACAGAGAGTACACCCCTCTCTTTCTCTCTCTCTCTCTCACACACACCCCCTCTCCCCCCCTCTTTCCCCCAGGATCAATTACCTTCACTGCCAGTGCCACCGCCGCTGTTTGCAGCCTCTTAGGGGAGGCTCTAATCTTTTTTAAAGGTCCCTCACTGCCATATGAGCACACGTGGGGGCCCCCACCATCTTCCTATTCCTGTGTGGGCATACTGGGAAATGTAGTCCTAACATGCCCAGACAGTAAACATGGTGACAGCCTCAGTGTGCACTAGCAGCAAGAAATTAACGCAGCAGAGCTTGGACAGCATCGGACCAGTGAGGGGGGAGAGGGGTGCGGGAGCGATGTAGTTCTTCTCCCCCATCCCCACCCGCTCAATCCATGCCAAGCCTGCCAGAAACCCCCGTAGCACACACACACCCAGCAGCATTTCTCAAGTGTGCCGCTCGCAGGGGCACCCATGTGGCCAGAGCCTGGGGGAAATATGGATACTGATTCGGGCCAGGGGCTGACTTGCCCCTGACCCTCCGGCAGCTGGAGCCACTGTCTCACCATGACTCTTTTCCTCCCACCCCCCAAGGCTCTGAGCCCGGGAAAGCCGGGGGCTGGCCTCAGAAGCAAGAGCCCCCCCTTGCAGCATTTCCCAAGCGGCAGCATGCTGCTCTGCAGGGCCAACCACGTGGCCAAAATGGTAGGCACATTGGGCTGACGGGTACCCCCATAACAGGATCTCCGACAGCCAAGCCCCAGTGACTCCTTCCTAGGACAGCCCTCACTGGGGACTTAGCTCCCTACAGCCTCTGTCTTGCTCCCCTTCTGCAGCCGCCATGCCTATGATGGGAGCCCCCCCCCCTCCACACCCTGACACACACATTCCACTCACCTCCGGTATGGTACAGCGAGCACAGCCTCAGCGTGGAGCAGAAAGCAGAGGCTAAGGTGGAAGCAAGTCATCCCTAAAGAACTTTGCAAACCCCGCCCCAGCCATGACTATGGGAGCGGG
Source organism: Sphenodon punctatus (assembly GCA_003113815.1). Classification (NCBI taxonomy): domain Eukaryota; kingdom Metazoa; phylum Chordata; class Lepidosauria; order Sphenodontia; family Sphenodontidae; genus Sphenodon; species Sphenodon punctatus. The sequence continues at coordinate 12,193,365 of QEPC01012679.1, read as the reverse complement.
GAAAGCATGATGTCAGCCACGGCTGACCAGTGAGGGGGCTGAAGCCTTCTGAGCCCACCTGGTGAATCCGCTGGTGGAAGCACTGGTGTAATGTGCTCGCGTCAACCTGTCCCCTTCAGGAGATGGGCCGCCGCATTCTGCACCAGCTGCAGTCTCCAAACCAGCACCAAGGTTAGCCCCACATAGATTGCATTACAGTAGTCCAGTCTCGAGGTAATAAAAAGCATGGACGATAGTGGCCAGATCCGAGTCCGAGACATACGGCATAAGCCGACGTACCAGATGTAACTGGCTTATGTCCTCTTTGCCACAGCTGCCACCTGGATATCCAGGCAGAGCTGCGGATCCAGGAGCACTCCCAGACTCCAGACCTGAGATACCTGGGGAGGACGGACCCCATCAATGATGGGGGCCATCATTCCCCTGGCTTTCCCCACAACCATCACCTCTGTCTTGTCAGGATTTAACTTCAGGCGGCTCACCCTCATCCAATCCCCCACAGCTGACAAACTTGGTGTAAGCACCAAGACTGCTGGACCTGGGTCCGATGAAAATGAGAGAGGTAGCTGGGTGCCATCAGCATATTTATTTATTTATTTATTTATTAATATTTATTAGCCGCCCCCTCATGCCTACGGCATCTTGGGGTGGCTTACAATACCAAAACACACAATAATAAAATACCATACAAATCAATGTAAAATACAAAACCCCATCAACAATTAAAAAATATCTTAAAAGTCCCATATCCCCACCCCCAACTACCCCACCCTCTCCTCCTCCCCTCCGAAGGCCTGGGTGAACAGCCAGGTCTTGCAGGCTCGACAAAAAGCCAACAGATCTGGGGCCAGGCGGGCTTGCTTCAGGAGGGAGTTCCAGAGCTGCGGCCCGGCCACCGAGAACGCCCTCTCCATTGTGATATTGATGACTCTTTACAACAAACTCCCATACAATCTCCCTCAAAGACTGCGGGAGAGCAGGCGGTTGGAGCACCGTTGGCGCCAGACTCACAACGTATATGATCAATCGCAGCATAAGAGCAGTTAAAAGGCCTATGCTGTGGCGGTGCAGACAACAAAGAAGCAGTTCTTTGCTGCCCTTATTGCAGCTGCAAAGTCACGTCCAGCTGAGCTTTTCTGGGTGGTAAAAGGTTTGGTCAGTCCTGCCTGTCTCCACCTCGACCTGGAGCAATCCACTGACTGCTGTGACCGGTTTATCAAGTACTTTGTAGATGAGATCGCTCGCATCCACCACGATTTCGGTTCCACAGTTATTGCAGAGGATCATCTTGGGGCTATGGATGCCCCATCCTGTCCTGTTTTGTGGGATCGGTTTCAGATGGTGTCGCCTGCCGATGTGAAGTCCTTATTGGAATCTGTTCATGCCACTACTTGTGAACAAGATCCTTGCCCATCCTGGCTGGTGAAAGCCAGCCAGAAGTCGCTATGGCCGTTGCTGGCTGGGGTGGTTAGTGCCTCCCTTTGGGAGGGCAGGGTGCCTGAATGCCTGAAGGAGGCTGTGGTTAGGCTCCTGCTCAAGAAACCATCTCTTGACGCTGATGCTCCTGCCAGTTATCGGCCAGTCTCTAACCTTCCCTTTTTAGTGAAGGTTATTGAACGGGCTGTGGCACGGCAGCTCCAAGAACATCTGGACCGCACCAGTTTCCTTGACCCCTCTCAGTCCGGGTTTCGGCCTGGGTATGGTACGGAGACTGCATTGGTGGCCATGGTTGACGATCTCCGTCTGGCATTGGACCAGGGTCGTCAGACCTTACTGGTCCTGTTAGACCTTTCGGCTTCATTTGATACAGTCGACCATGAGGTGTTGGTGACCCTCCTGGAGGACTGTGCCGGGATAGGTGGGACGGTCTTGGACTGGTTTCGTTCGTTCCTGGCCGGGAGAACTTACCGGGTGGTCTTGGGGGAGTGTACGTCTTCCCCCTGGGACCTCACGTGTGGAGTATCGCAGGGTGCCATTCTGTCCCCCCTCTTGTTTAACATCTATATGCCATTAGGGGAGATTGTGAGAGGGTTTCAGGGCATGCAGTGTCATCAGTATACTGATGACACTCAGCTCTACCTTTCTTTTTCCATCAACCCAGGCCATGCAGACTCTTTATTTTCCCAGTGCCTGTCAGCTGTGGGGGCTTGGATGAGGTCGAGCCATCTGCAGCTGAATCCTGACAAGACGGAGGTGATGTTGGTGGACGAGGGCTTGGGGGGCCTGGGAGTGGTTGAATCTCCTCTGGGGGGGGTTCGCCCTCCCATGGTCTCGCAGGTACGGAGTCTGGGTGTGCTCCTTGATTCGCGGCTCAGCCTGGAATCTCAGGTTGTGGCTGTGGCGCGGAGTGCGTTTTGGCAGTTAGATCTTGTCCGGCGGCTTCAGACGTATCTCTCAGACTCTGACCTCGCCACTGTCATCCATGCCTTCATCACCTCGAGGCTGGATTACTGCAACGTGCTCTACATGGGGCTGCCAGAGAAGCTGTTCCGGAGGCTGCAGCTGGTGCAGAATGCCACGGCCCGTCTCCTTACTGGGGCGGGCCGCAGGGAGCACATGACACCTGTGCTCTGGGTTCTGCACTGGCTGCCTATAAAGCACCGGGCTAAGTTCAAGGTGCTGGTTTTGACCTTTAAAGTCCTTCATGGCCTGGGCCCTGCCTATCTGTGGGATCGCCTCACTTCCCATGTGCCCGTGCGACCCCTGAGATTGTCCATGGTGGCCTTTTTGGAGGTTCCCTGGGTGAGACGGGTGGCCACTGATGTGAGATCTTTTTCGGTGGCTGCCCCCGTGCTGTGGAATTCACTTCCGGAGGAGGCTTAGTTGGCCCCCACCCTCCTGTCGTTTCAACATTTGTGTAAGACCTGGCTGTTCCTCCAGGCTTTTTGCAAGGGGGGGATAGGGTGGGGTGGTAGGGTTTGGGAGGGAGGGTGAGTTTTATGATTTGTTTTAAAATTTGTTGATTTGTTTTTAAATGTTTTATTGTTAATTTTTTTGTGTTGTTCGCCGCCCCGAGCTGCCTTTGGGCAGGAGGGGTGGGATACAAGTTTTAAATAAATAAATAAAATAAAAAATATACATATTGAATAGGTGAAGATGGAACCCTGTGTGAGGCCCCGTGGAGAAGATGAAAAATCACCCAGCACCACACGTTGGGTTCTCCCAGCCAGGAAAGAGTGGAACCATTCAAGAACAGTCCCGCTCATCCCTGCCCGGTCCCGCAGTTGAGTCACCAACTCATGATCAACGGTATCAAATGCAGCCAAGAGATCTAACAGAATCAACAGGGTCCAACGACCCTGGTCCAACTCATGGGAGAGGTCGTCGACCAAGGCCACAAACGCAGTCTCCATGCCATAACCTGGACGAAAGCCAGACTGCAAGGGATCAAGTAAATTGACCCAGTTCAGATGCCCCTGAAGCTGTTGAGCCACCACCCGTTCAATAACCTTCCCTAAAAAGGGGAGGTTAGAAACCGGCCGATAGCTGGCCAGGACGCCAATGTCCAATGATGGTTTCTTGAGCAGGAGCTGCACCACAGCTTCCTTGAGACAGTCCGGCACCCTGCCCTCCCCAAGGGACACATTGACTATCCCAGCCAGCAACGGCCCTAGTGTCTCCCGGCTAGCCTTAACCAGCCAGAATGGGCATGGATCTAATTCACAATAAGTGGCTCGGACAGTCCCAAGTGCATCCCCCGCATCCGAGGGTGACATCCTGAAATTCATCCCACAAAACAGGACAAGAAAGGGCTTCTACTGCTTCTGGTTCACCTACTGCTATAAACGTTGCATCGAAACTATAGTGGATTTGAGTGATTTTATCTGTAAAAAAGTCCACAAACAAACCACAGTGGGCATTTGATGACTCTAAATCCAGCGGAGGAAGGCCGGACTGACCAGCCCCCTCACCACCCGGAAAAGCTCAGCCGGGCAGGACTTAGCGGACACAATGAGGGCAGCAAAGAAAACCTTCTTTGCTGTCCTCACCACAATGGCATAGGTACGTAACCAGATTCTATGCTGCAATCAGTTAACTTCAGTATGCGAGGGAAGCCACCGTCGCTCTAACTGCCGCCCTTCCCGCTTCATCCACCACAGCTCCTCTGTATACCACGGGGACCTGCGTTGTCGGTGATTCGGGAACGGATGTCTGGGGGCCACACAGTTGATGGCCTCCACCAATATGGAATTCCACATAGTCACAAGGTCATTGAGTGAGCGTCCATCGAGGTCAGTGGAAACATCCCCTAGAGTGGTCTTGAACCTTTCTGGTTCCATAAGCCTTTGGAGGCGAACCAACCTAACTGGTTCCACACCCTCCAGGGGGACGACATGCACCAGGATACCGGCCTGGAGGAGATAATGATCTGTCCATGACAAGGGCACTGTTGACACCTCCCCCACTAACGGAAGCTGTGCTTATGATGTGTTTGCTACTGCCTGAACACCTAGGAAGAAGCAGTGCCTGCTCCTGAAAAGTTTATGTTCTTAATGATTGAAGTCCAGGGGCATCTCTCTTGAAAGAAGGCTGTAAGGTCAGGGCTGTAATGAGGGTTGGGGCGCTGGAGTTAAGCACATGGTCTCTTACAAATGGTGCCAGAGGGTCTAGTGACAAAGAAGCTTTTTGTTTGTTTCTAGTTACACAGGTTTATGGTAGATATGAGATCTTTACACTTTCTTAAGACGGACACATGATTATGTATTAAACTTATTTACACAAGCACTCACTAGGAATAGTGAGGGGGTTCAGTCTGTTTTGAAAGTGGAACTCCCATCTGTGGCAGAAGGCACATATAACTGGATGTGCACATTTGCACTGCTAAGGCTAATCACACCCTGAGTTACACTTGTACAGAAGAAAGATCTTAACAGACACAATATTGAAGTTGATTAAGCTTTAAAAATCCAACCCCAAACTTATGTAGATAACAAAGCTGATAGCGGAATAATATTATCCTTTAAGAATTTGTATGAACTCTGATCGCTATAGGAATAAAGTAAGTTTCTTCACAAATAAAACCAAACCTCTGCCATTCAAAACTACAGCTTTCTTTAGCGCCCAAAGAAATGCACAGGACAAGGGGCATTTTTAGACAAGTGGGGGAATTCGTGGGTTCAGAAAACTCACACGATCCACCGGATGCACAAGGTAGTGGGAGTGGCTTTAAATGAGCAGCTTGCTCGCACAACAATAATGGGGGGGGGGGGAGGCCCCAGAGGAGCGTGCATGCTCTCTCTGGCTGCCCCGACAAACAGCTGATGGGGGGGCCTGGAGGAGCGCCCCTCCAGCCCCCGTCAGCTGTTTGTCGGGGCAGCCAGAGAGATCGCAGCTAATGACATTCAGATGTGAATGCCGTGACAGTCTCACTAGTCAGATTAGCAAAACCTTGATATCAAGGTTTTACTAATCTGGGAATTTTCCCGGACAGCTTGCATGACAGACATTTACATGAGCCGATAATTACTGCATTTAACTCATGGGTCTGTGTCTTGTGTAAAAATGCCCTAGGAAGGAAAAAGCACTTGTGCAAACAGTACAAATGCTACTACTCTGGCACTAACATCACAATACAGGTTCTGCACTGAATAAACAATAAGCACGGTTCGTTGTATGGCTGTTTCCCATCATCATGTAGCTGTCCTTGCTGGAGATGAAGGAGAACAAAATCTTCTCTTCTGACTCTATAACAGGTGTTCTCAACCGAGCACCAGGTTGAGAATCCCTGCTCTAGAAGGTCCTGCAACCAGCCAAAACAGTGAGCACCAGCCTCCGAGTACAAGCCTCCACCTTCCCTTTTGGGTTGCTGGCCTCTTCCTCAGCCTAGTGTGATCCGTGCTTCTCTCAAGCTTCAGACTAGATCCGTCCATCTTAAAGTACCTGGACTTGGAGGCAGAAAGGGGGCGGGGGGAGTATAAGCACCTTGCCCTCTGCTGGCAAGAGAAGGTATGTGCAGCTTATTTTCTGAGTGCCGCATCTAATTCAAAGAAAACGTGAACATGGCCTGGGTTACAATTGCATTGTAAAAACCAAACTGTATGAATAATTTGCTCCTTAACTAAGTTGCCAAGAGCTGCATTTTCCATGCCTGTGTTGTCTGCAGCAAGCATTGCTGCATCTTCCAGGGCTGCTGCTAGAGATGTTGAATTCTGTTCAGAATGTGCCATGGAATGGATTTACACTCCAGACTTGGGATCAGTGCTGATTTGGGATCTTAATTCTTCCTGGTGATTTATTTTTCTAAGCTTCTACACCATATATTTTTACTATAGAATGTGAAAAGGTATCTGGCTCCCAAAGGATCTCAGAGACTGATTCATTTGTCCTATACTTCTCCTTGCAGAGACCCTGGCCTACTTGATTGACTTCCCCTGCTTACTTCCAAAGGTTCAGGGTGGGTAGTAATGTATAAAACATATGCATATAAAACCAAATCAATAAAATATATTACATTATAAAAATCCTCTCAGAATAACCTCTCCTGAATGTATCCTTGTGCACCAAACATTTGGCTAAATAAAGAGCTCTTCTATCACTGCTGGAAAATACTCCAGTGTGGGTTTTGGTGACCCTCCAAAACAGGGAGCAGCCTCCAAGTATGCCACCCTACATGCCTTTGTCCTATAAACCTGGCACACCAGTGATCTTGGCAAGAGGTTGTTCTTGGCTGACATTAAGATCACAATAGAGCATGAGGGAGGATTTCACCTTTCAGATACGTTCCTGCTAGTCGCCATATTATTTTGTGTGGTCAATTTGGGTTCCAAAGACCAAATAGAGCTTGGGTAGCCCTGGCCAAGATGGCAGTTCCATCAAGCTATTATTTCATTTCTTCAATCCCATTCTGTTCCTTCAGGAGCAGCTGTCCCCCAAGGGGCCAATCCCAGCTGTAATGGATTATCTCGATGGCTTGGCTTTGAGTCCCATCATGAGTACGCCGGCTCTGGTGAGTTATTGCAGAGCTATTGGCATCACGATTTTATTGACTCCGGAGAATAAATTTGCTGTGCTTCACGACGCATGGAGGAGCATATTTTCTGAATTTTAATCTTCTTAATAAATCATTTTAAGATTGTGCTCTATTAAACTTCAGGAAATTAATGAGAGTAATTCAGATACTGACATTATCAGGAAGGTATGATGCTAGCAGCACAATTAATTTTAGCTGAGACAAAGTGTAGGGCCAAAGGTCTTGCAGGGGAAGAGAAGGCAGCTGCACAGCAGTCTCTTCCCCAACTCTATTGGTCATCTCTTCTCAGACATTGGTACCCATTCCCGTTGGGATTAGTAGAGCAAAGTACTTGGCAGCATCTTCTTTCCTTCTCCAAGATGAATCTTGTGGTCTGGGTTTGTAAAATCCCATGGCCAGGTAGGCTGGATGCATTTGTGACGTGTGCTTTTACTACTTTAATGTTTCTATATCCTAGCACTGTATATGTCTATGGCAAACGGCTGTGGAATTACAGGACATAGATGCATGGAGAAATGCTTGTCATACCCTTTCCTTATTTACAAATGGCAACTTTCCAATTTTTCTGTTTCCCTTTTACTGGAGGGAAAGCAAAGCGTTTAACCATATTTCCCTCTGAAGAGGTAAGTGTGAAATGCTGCGTTAGCTTAGGTCCTGGAACAGGTAGCATGAGAACATATGTAGTGCCAGACTTGGTCAGACTAGTGGTCCATTTATTTATTTATCTTAAAATTTATATGCTGCCCCCTACTGCCTCAGGCATATCGGGGCAGCTCACAACATTTAAAAAACATTTTAAAACATTAAAATAAACAATAATAATTACAATTAAAAAAAGAATATAAAATCCCGTCCCCCCACCCTAACCCAACCCACCCACCCCATCTTTTTTTGTGGTTTTGTGTTTTTTTGGGCAGACTGTTTTATCTTTCAGGGCTAGGGTGGTAGGGTGGGGGTATTGTGACGGGGGGTAATGTGGGGGGTGGATCCAGGGACTCCCCCTGGTGAGAGCAGGGGGAGGACCAGGAGGGTTGGNNNNTCACACGATGTCTGGCGGCTGTGGGGGACTGGATGAGGGTGAGCCGACTGAAGTTGAATCACAACAAGATGGAGGTGATGCTAGTGGGGAAGGCGGTGGATGTGGCATCCCCCATCATTGACGGGATTCACCCCCCCACTGGTTCCCCAGGTTCAGAGTCTGGGAGTGCGCCTTGATGTGCAGCTTCATCTAGATGCCCAGGTTAGAACTGTGGCGAGGAGCGCATTCCGCCAATTACATCTGGTGTAACGGCTTCAGCCGTACATCTCAGACTCCGCTGGCCACTATCACCCACGCTTTCATCACCTCAAGACTGGACTATTGTAATGCGCTCTACCTGGGGATACCCATGGTGACGGTTTTGAGACTGCAGTTGGTGTAGAATGTGGCAGCCTGTCTCCTTATGGGAACGGGCCTCTGGGAGCATACTGCACTGGTCCTCTGCTCTCTGCACTGGCCGCTTATAGTTTTCTGGGTCCAATTCAGGGTGCTGGTTCTTACCTATTAGCCCTGTATGGCTTGGGCCATATATCTGTGGGATCGTCTCACTCTCCGTGGTCTGGATCACCCCCATGGTCAACTGGGAGCACTCGTCTCAAAGTCCCCCAGGTATCCTGGAGGGTGACTATGGAGAGGGCGTTCTCGGTGGCCGTGCCGAGGCTGTGGAACTCCCTCCCGGCAGAGCCTGGACATCTCCATATATTGTAAGCCACCCCAAGCTGCCTTTGGCAGGAGGGGTGGGATATCAGATGTTTTAATAAATAAATAAAATAAATAAACATCCTGTCTCCGACAGAGTATAGTGGTCCCTCTATATAAAAGTGGGGATCCCAAGAAGCCTTGGAATTACCACCAATAAGCTTATTAAGCATTGTTGGAAAATTGTATTCTAAACTCTTACTTCATAGACTTCAGTCCTGGGTCAAGTCAGAGGGTATTTTGGGACTTGAACAGGCAGGGTTCTGTGAAGGTGTTTCCACAGTCGGTCTGGTTCGTCTTTGTTTTTATGTTTTGTGGATTTAAGGACCACTTTTGACTCCATTCATAGAGAGTGGTTTTGGATGAAATTGCAGTTGTTGGATATTGACCCAATACTCTTATTTCTGATGGTCTCTGCCCGTCAGGGATCTATGTTGAGGGTTAGGGTAAATAACCAGGGTCTATGTTTGGCAGGGATGTATGTTGGCACTGCTCCTTTTTAATATCTTTATTAATGAAGCAGCTGAGTACCTGAAAGATCCCTCCTATCATCTGCTAAGATTGGGAAGTCATTCAATTTCTTTATTATTGTATGTGGATGATACCATCTTATTGTCCCAAACGCAGATTGGCCTTAGGAGGCTGAGGAATGATTTCTGTAGGTTCTGTTGTTCAGAGCTGCTATCAGTAAATTTTCCTAAAACTAAAGTCATGGTGGTGGGGCCGCCTTGTGCACCGTTGGATGATGAACTCGCATGAAATCGAACAAACTTCCTGCTATAAATATTTGGGACTGATTTTTTCTAAAACAGCCACTTGGCAGGCGCATTGTAAGGCCTCTTTGGCCCAAGCTAGAGCCACCTCTAGAGGTGTAATTGACTTCTGTCTATCTAAGGGTGGCAAATACGTGATACCTGTAATCAAATTATTTAGATCCAACGTAGTCTCCCAGTTCGTATATGCTGTGGCAGTGTGGGGCCCTCAATTTCTGGATGACTGAGAGTCACTCCAAAATGATTTCTTCACTTTGTCTTGCATGCTCGCAGACATATACCATCCATTCTTCTAAGGGCTGAAACAAGGTCGCATTCTCTGGTCAATATGGCCAAAGTTGCAATTATCAAATTCTGGTTGAGGTTAAAATTGAGACTGCCAGAGTCATTCTCAGCGGTGGCACTATCCCCTGTTATAAATGTACGATGTCACCAATATGCTGATGATACTTAGCTGTACGTCTCATTTTTCCGGGCCCGACCTGGCCATTCTTATTCACACTTTCATCACCTCAAGGCTAGACTACTGCAATGCGCTCTATGTGGGGCTTCCCTTGGTCCTGGTGCGGAGGCTTCAGCTGGTGCAGAATGCGGCGGCTCATCTCCTCACAGGAACGAGGCGGCGGGAGCATATCACACCTGTGCTCCGCACTCTGCACTGGCTGCCTATAGCGCACCGAGCCAGATTCAAGGTGTTGGTGTTGGTCTATAAAGCCCTGCACAGTCTGGACCCCTCATACCTTGGGGACCACCTCGCCCTCCGCGCCTCAGAGCGATCCCTGCGGTTTGCTGGGGGCGCTCTCTTGGAGAGGCGCCACAATGGAGAGGGCGTTCTCGGTGGCCGAGCCACAACTCCGGAACTCCCTCCCGGAGGAAGCTCACCTGGCCCCGGGTCTGATGGCATTTCATCGAGCCTGTAAGACCTGGCTGTTCGCCCAGGCCTTCGGAGGGGAGGGTGGGAAGGTAGGATATGTTGGGGGCATTTGGGGGCATTTGGGGGAGGGGATTATAGTAAATGTTGGGGAGGGGGTTATTCTTTTTTAACCATTTTTATTCTATGATGTTTTATGAGTTTTATTGTTGTTTTATTTGTTGTGAGCTGCCCCGGGATGCCGTGGGTATGAGGGGGCGGCCAATAAATGTAAAGAAATTAAATAAATAAATAAATGGCCCTTGGGAATAGAGGGTGAATGCCCTTCTTTCTTCTTGGGGTTTTTCAAGTGAATTCTTTGTGAATTTTGAATACTCTAAGGCCGTAAGTATTATCAAAGTTAGGGTTAGTGACCAGGAGCTCCAATTGACTGATGCACCCATTACTGCACAGAAAATTTATGTTTTATAAATGAAGTTTGGATGAGTTAGAAATAATTAATTATGTATTGTAATTGTATGTAGGATGGGTGGGGAGAAACTAACAATATATAGGATATTTTTCTTATGTTGTATTGTGGAAAGGACTCACTTCCTGGTGGCAGCAGGGAAGGAATTAGAGGGTGGAGTAAATGGAGATTGAAGGTGGGTATTGTAGATATGAATTCGTTAAGTGTATTATTTAAGAATGTGGGGGCTGTTTTCTTTGTGGGTCCTGTGGACCATATTGCATTTTTGTATCTTGTGTTAGGAGTTGTTTCATTTTGTTGTGAGCCGCCTCAAGTTGCCTGTGGCAAGAGAGTGCGGGGTACAAATAAAAAATGAAATGAAAAATGTCCAGACTTTACAACTCCCTGGTAGTTCCACCCTTGGGCACCCATTATTTATTCTCTCTCTCTAATTGACACCATAGATTTGCCTTTTCCCTCGCCAGAATGAATGTACTCCCTTCATCGGTAGTGGAGGGTAGATTTAAGAAAGTACCATATGATCAAAGGCTCTGCCCTTTCTGCCCAGAAAAGGTTATAGAATCTCTGAACCATGTATTATTTGACTGTTCCCTGGATGATGTTGAGTGTAACCAATTGCTGGAATCAGTTATCAATTCCCTGTCACCCTGTAATCAGGGTGAGGCCTTAAGGCGGCTGCTAGCCGATAAGGATCCTCGTATAACTCTGGTGGTTGCAAACTTTTGTGCAGCTGTATTTAGAATTAAGAAAGCAGCCCTGCCTATTAATATATGCCCTGTTCTGGAGGTCTGAATCTTTTATATTGTTGTGTTTCTATATTTGTTTGTTATGTCTGATTTTTCTCTGTGTGATTTGTACTTGTGATGGCTCTGCAAACACAATAAATTTGATTAGATTGGGTTGGATTGGATTGTGAAAGCTCATCCGATTCATCACCCACCAAGAACAGTTCCTGCATGGGTATCTCCGCAACATCCTCTGCAGTGAAGACTGAAACAAAGAATTCATTATCCTCCCTGAGTGGCCCTTTTACTCCCTGGTCATCTAACGGCCCAACTGACTCTCCAGCAGGCTTCTTGCTTCTGATGTACTTGAAAACGTTTTTATTATTATTTTTTGCCTCCTGAGGGAGTCTCTCTTCAAATTCTCTGTTGGTCTGCGTTATTAACGTTTTAATCTAATTTGCCAGTGCTTATGCTCTTTCCTATTTTCCTTATTAGAACTAGCTTTCTGTTTTTTAAAGGACACCTTTTTGGCTCTAATAGCCTCCTTCACCTTACCCTTGGCCGCGCCTGCAGATGTTTGGTCCCCTTGCTACTTTGTTTAAAATTGTGGAATCATTTAATCTGGGCTTCCAAGATGGTGTTTTTAAATAGTCTGCACAACTCTTGCAGACACTTAATCCTTGCAACTGCTCCTTTTAGTTTCTTTCTAACTAGTTTCCTCATCTTAGCATATTATCTCCTTTTAAAATTAAATGTTACTGCAGTAGTTTTGTATATCATTCTCCCTCCAGTAATTATGTCAAATTTGATTATATTATGATCGCTATTGCTAAGCGGCTCCACCACCTTGCACCAGGTCATGCAATCCATTTAGGATTAGAGTTAAATTAGCTCCTCTTCTCGTTGGTTCCAGGACCAACTGCTCCAAGAAGCAGTCATTTATGAGATCTAGAAATTTTACCTCCATATCACGTCCGAAGAAGACATTCACTCAGTCAGTATTAGGGAATTTGAAATCACCCATTATTATTATGTTTCTGACTTTAGTAGCCTGTCTAATCTCCGCTAGCATTTCATAGTCAGTGTCACAAGGAGATACTGGACTACAGGTCTAACAAATATGTACAAGTAAAAGTTAAACATGTATGTTATGTAAAAGCTGAGAACTGGAAACTCACTTCATGCAACGGAGAGAGCCAGAGCCAGGCCAAATGTGTACTGAGAAAAGCCTAACGACCTCTGCAGAAACCAGACAGACACCATTCAGTTGCAAATGGCTCTCTTCCTANCTCTTGGAGAGGCGCCACAATGGAGAGGGCGTTCTCGGTGGCCGAGCCACAACTCCGGAACTCCCTCCCGGAGGAAGCTCACCTGGCCCCGGGTCTGATGGCATTTCATCGAGCCTGTAAGACCTGGCTGTTCGCCCAGGCCTTCGGAGGGGAGGGTGGGAAGGTAGGATATGTTGGGGGCATTTGGGGGCATTTGGGGGAGGGGATTATAGTAAATGTTGGGGAGGGGGTTATTCTTTTTTAACCATTTTTATTCTATGATGTTTTATGAGTTTTATTGTTGTTTTATTTGTTGTGAGCTGCCCCGGGATGCCGTGGGTATGAGGGGGCGGCCAATAAATGTAAAGAAATTAAATAAATAAATAAATGGCCCTTGGGAATAGAGGGTGAATGCCCTTCTTTCTTCTTGGGGTTTTTCAAGTGAATTCTTTGTGAATTTTGAATACTCTAAGGCCGTAAGTATTATCAAAGTTAGGGTTAGTGACCAGGAGCTCCAATTGACTGATGCACCCATTAGTGCACAGAAAATGTATGTTTTATAAATGAAGTTTGGATGAGTTAGAAATAATTAATTATGTATTGTAATTGTATGTAGGATGGGTGGGGAGAAACTAACAATATATAGGATATTTTTCTTATGTTGTATTGTGGAAAGGACTCACTTCCTGGTGGCAGCAGGGAAGGAATTAGAGGGTGGAGTAAATGGAGATTGAAGGTGGGTATTGTAGATATGAATTCGTTAAGTGTATTATTTAAGAATGTGGGGGCTGTTTTCTTTGTGGGTCCTGTGGACCATATTGCATTTTTGTATCTTGTGTTAGGAGTTGTTTCATTTTGTTGTGAGCCGCCTCAAGTTGCCTGTGGCAAGAGAGTGCGGGGTACAAATAAAAAATGAAATGAAAAATGTCCAGACTTTACAACTCCCTGGTAGTTCCACCCTTGGGCACCCATTATTTATTCTCTCTCTCTAATTGACACCATAGATTTGCCTTTTCCCTCGCCAGAATGAATGTACTCCCTTCATCGGTAGTGGAGGGTAGATTTAAGAAAGTACCATATGATCAAAGGCTCTGCCCTTTCTGCCCAGAAAAGGTTATAGAATCTCTGAACCATGTATTATTTGACTGTTCCCTGGATGATGTTGAGTGTAACCAATTGCTGGAATCAGTTATCAATTCCCTGTCACCCTGTAATCAGGGTGAGGCCTTAAGGCGGCTGCTAGCCGATAAGGATCCTCGTATAACTCTTGTGGTTGCAAACTTTTGTGCAGCTGTATTTAGAATTAAGAAAGCAGCCCTGCCTATTAATATATGCCCTGTTCTGGAGGTCTGAATCTTTTATATTGTTGTGTTTCTATATTTGTTTGTTATGTCTGATTTTTCTCTGTGTGATTTGTACTTGTGATGGCTCTGCAAACACAATAAATTTGATTAGATTGGGTTGGATTGGATTGTGAAAGCTCATCCGATTCATCACCCACCAAGAACAGTTCCTGCATGGGTATCTCCGCAACATCCTCTGCAGTGAAGACTGAAACAAAGAATTCATTATCCTCCCTGAGTGGCCCTTTTACTCCCTGGTCATCTAACGGCCCAACTGACTCTCCAGCAGGCTTCTTGCTTCTGATGTACTTGAAAACGTTTTTATTATTATTTTTTGCCTCCTTAGGGAGTCTCTCTTCAAATTCTCTGTTGGTCTGCGTTATTAACGTTTTAATCTAATTTGCCAGTGCTTATGCTCTTTCCTATTTTCCTTATTAGAACTAGCTTTCTGTTTTTTAAAGGACACCTTTTTGGCTCTAATAGCCTCCTTCACCTTACCCTTGGCCGCGCCTGCAGATGTTTGGTCCCCTTGCTACTTTGTTTAAAATTGTGGAATCATTTAATCTGGGCTTCCAAGATGGTGTTTTTAAATAGTCTGCACAACTCTTGCAGACACTTAATCCTTGCAACTGCTCCTTTTAGTTTCTTTCTAACTAGTTTCCTCATCTTAGCATATTATCTCCTTTTAAAATTAAATGTTACTGCAGTAGTTTTGTATATCATTCTCCCTCCAGTAATTATGTCAAATTTGATTATATTATGATCGCTATTGCTAAGCGGCTCCACCACCTTGCACCAGGTCATGCAATCCATTTAGGATTAGAGTTAAATTAGCTCCTCTTCTCGTTGGTTCCAGGACCAACTGCTCCAAGAAGCAGTCATTTATGAGATCTAGAAATTTTACCTCCATATCACGTCCGAAGAAGACATTCACTCAGTCAGTATTAGGGAATTTGAAATCACCCATTATTATTATGTTTCTGACTTTAGTAGCCTGTCTAATCTCCGCTAGCATTTCATAGTCAGTGTCACAAGGAGATACTGGACTACAGGTCTAACAAATATGTACAAGTAAAAGTTAAACATGTATGTTATGTAAAAGCTGAGAACTGGAAACTCACTTCATGCAACGGAGAGAGCCAGAGCCAGGCCAAATGTGTACTGAGAAAAGCCTAACGACCTCTGCAGAAACCAGACAGACACCATTCAGTTGCAAATGGCTCTCTTCCTACCTATGTGACTGGAAGCACAGAGTCCTCCAGGCGGGAAAGTCAAACAAAGAAACTTGGAAACATATAAAAAGGGGGAGATCTTTTTCCCAAAAAACTCAGTTGGGAGAGGAGACTTTGCTGGATAACCAGCTTAAGGACAAAGGCCCAGCCTTACTACATCTGGCTGAGAAATGGATTCAAGTTCATGGACTTCTGTAGCGTAAGATCTTAACTAGGGACTTACTCAGTACAGACTAGGATTGCGCGTAATTACTTTTGTTTTATTTGCCACTCTGTGTTCAAACTATCATTGTTTATGTAATCAATAAACTTTCTTCTTTACTAAGAAGTTCTTTCTGTTGTCTCACATTGGGGAACACAGTCTGAGAACAGAAAGCATCTGGAACTTGGGTGACAAAAGTGTGGCCCCTTTGCAGGACTGAATCAGCTAGAGAGAGAACTGATTCAGACGGGCTGCAAGTGAGGGAAACTGAGTCACCCAACCCAGAAACATGGGGTAGTGGACCCCAACCCCGTGACAGTCAGTCTCACCATCCTGGTCATGGGGACGATAATATAGCTTCACTGCTATACTCTTCCCTGTTATGCATGGAATTTCTATCCATTGAGATTCCACAGTACAGCTCACTTCCTGTAAAATTTTAATTCCACTTGACTCAATGCTGTCTTTAACATATAGAGCCACCCCACCACCAGTTCAATCTACTCTGTCATTTTAATATATTTTGCACCCTGATGTTACAGCATCCCACTGGTTATGCTCATTCCACCAGGTTTCCGAGATGTCTAGTATGTCTATATTGTCATTTAGTGCCATACACTCTCATTCTCCTATCTTACCTTTTAGACTTCTAGCATTTGCATACAGAGACTTAAATGTATTCTTTTTATTCTTATTCTTAGTCTGCTCATTATAAGTAGCTCTTTCAGGAATTTTGGAATCATTTATATTTGTCTGTTCTGCACTGCTTTCCACCTGGGCTCCCTCGGCTTCTTCCATATCCTCTATATTAGGATAGTCTAATTTCCCTGAATTAACAGCATCCTTTGGCGATTCCTCAGTCTGAACCACGTGCTCCTTAGCGCCTGTCGGCTTTCCCTTGGATTCTAATTTAAAAACTGCTCTATCTTTTTTATTTTTAGCAGCAGCAGTCGGGTTCCATTCTGGTTAAGATGGAGCCCGTCCCATCGGTACAGGCTCCCTGTAACAGGGCACAGTACCCCGGGGTGAGTCTCTGCAGGAGCAGACCCCACAAAGCCACTGCCTAGTCACTTGCTCTTTGGGGAATTCAGCTCAGTGTTACTGTCTCTTTAAGAGAATTAGTTACTTACCAAGCCCTTTATTCATAACAAAACAGTCCCTATCAATACATCCAATTCTCAAGCCAGGAAACAGCCCTTTGGAACCTCAATGTCCCTTCTTGGTTCTCTGGTTTCTGGGCCAAACGCTCCCTCTGTAGCCCAACAAAGCCCTGGCCCAGGCAGCCTCTCTGCCTCCCAAGCCTTATCAACTCCTGGCTGAGGCAGAGATCTCCCAGGAGGTCCTTCTCCTGCAGCTACTCCAGGCAGGTGGCCTGCCCAGGCTGTATAGGCCTTGGGCATGCCCTGATCAGCCCTCTCCTACTGAACATGCTTATCCCTGCTAGTCCTCAGGGAGCAGGCCCAGGGCCAGAGTTAGTCTCTAAAGAAGAGCCTCCCAGAACTGGCTCAACCATGCCCCCATTCAACCGTACTTTGTTCCAGCGCTGTCCCTACTTGGGTAGAGCATTGACAGCTCAGCCAATCCAGTTCCTAGCAGGCTCTGGCAGGAGCAGCAGTCCACTTACACTGCACCCAGCCACACTCCCCCTTCCTCAGAAGGTTCCCATTTCTTAATGAATCTAAACTCTTCCTCCATGCACCATCACCTTATCCATGCATTGAGACTCGGGAGCTCAGCCTGCCTCTGGGGTCCTGCACGTGGAACCGGGAGCATTTCTGAGAATGCTACCCTAGAGGTTCTGGACTTCAGTCTCCTACCTAGAAGCCTAAATTTGGCCTCCAGAACCTTCCTTCTACATCTTCCTACGTCGTTCTTGGTCCTCACATAGACCAAGACAGCCAACTCCATCCCAGCACACTTTAAAATTCTGTCTAGGTAACGTGTCAGGTCCACTACCCTTGCACCATAGCTAACCTATTTCCACCCTCCTGGGCACACACCCTTGGAGATTTATCCTCCGTTTAGGAGGATAACACATCACCTGAAAGGCAGGTCCCAGCTACGGGATCACTTCCTGGCATTCCAGTTTGATTCTCTCCTTCCTGGAGACTTTGCTCCTCCAAAGCAGCACAGGGGCTGCCAGAGTGGAGGTGGGATCGTTCTACTGTGTCCCTGAAGGACTCCTCTCTACGTACCTCTCTGTCTGCCTCAGCTCCTCCAGCTCTGCTGCTCTAGCCTCCAGAGACTGCACATGTTCTCTGAGAGCTAGGAGCTCTTTGCACCGGTTGTACAGGTAGGACCCCTCCCCAGCATGAAGATAATTACTCGGCTGCTGGACTGCTGTAGGGAGGAACGCTTAAACTAAATGTATGCTTCTCAAGTTGCTGAACTCTGGGACTTTTTAGGTTAGGGATTTAGTAACCAGGGGTTTAATGCTACTTCCTTCTTTTAGGGCTAGCTAGCTACCACAGCACTTTTCACAGGGTATGCAAGTACAGAGGGTCTCTAGTTTAATCCAGATAGCTAAGAGAATGAGGAGGTGGGTCTTATCTAAGCTCAAGTCAACCAGGTCACCCGTGCAGGCTACCTCTCACAGCAAACTCCCTATCGGCTGGCCCTCTTTGCTGACAGCTACTTTTCTTCCCCCTTTCCTTTATTTATTTTATTTTTATTAGAGTTATTAACTTCCCACGGGTGTGGTGCCCGTAGGCTTGTTACAGCCTAGAGCCTCCTTCCCCTATGGCTGAACTCTGACAGTAGCGCACTCACTCTGCCCGCATCTCGCTCCACCAGAGACTCGCTCGGCCCAACCCATTCTTTCGGTTCAGAGTGCTAGGATAATGTTCCTTAGTAAGTCCCCACAACTCACCTTGAAGTAGATTTTAGCCTCACTTTAGAGCAAGAGATGGAGGCAGGGAAGGCAGGACTGATCTATCCAGGATGATTAGAATGAGAGGCCATGCCAAAGTGGGAGATCCCCGACTCCCTGCTCTGTGCTTGGACCTGCTGGGAGTGGGGCAATAGAGTGGACAGAGACGCTCTGCCCTACCAATTCTGCTAGGAAGACTGAGAAAAGAGCTGTTGCAGAATATCAAAGAATCGTGTGGTATCCGTCTGTGAGCTGCCAACTTACAAGCAAATCAGAGATACTTGCTGCATCTTAAAACAGGTTTTATTTATAGACAGCAGGTGGCTTTTCAATTCCTTCTACTTTGCCTTTAGTCCTCCTCCTCCTCCTAAACAGCTTCACTCAGCAAGAGACTCCACTGAAAGTGACCTGCATGGAATCCAGTACTAACAGGTGGGATTGGAGTCAAGGAGTGATGAAGAGCTCTTACTCTTGGCTTTCCCTCCTTCGTTCAATTAAAACCCATTCAAAGAATTTCCTCCTGCAGTTGACAGGGCGTTCTGATGCCTGATAACAAACTACTCAGTTGAACTCAACAAAGGTGAAAAATATTTGCTGAAGAAACTGAGGTAGATTTTATGGGAATGCGATATTTGCATGGAGAATCGATTGTCCTCAATGAGTTATATAGACGCCTAGGTTACCCAAGTCCTAGCTAACCCATTTCCCTTTCTAAGGCCCCTTTTACCCAGTGGATCCCATATACACTCGGGTGACCTGGAGGTAGGATTCGATGTGAAACCAAGTAGGATCTGAACTCTCAGTCTTCAGGGAGGTAGTCAGGTACCTTGGCCACGGTGCCTCGCCTGCTATAATCAACCGTAGCTCTGTTTTGGTAAAATTGCTGGGGTACAGTGCAACCAAACCTCCATAGTTTATCTGTCATCAGCAATAATTGTGGTTCATTTATAGCTATATAAATATTTCATTTTAACTTCATACAAAGCATCCAGATGATATATGCATTTATTTGGTATTTCAAGTTAATTTTTTCCAAAATATTGTTTTCTCTTGTGTGTTCATGGCAAAAAGCATATTTTCCTTAATGACCACACTCTAGAAAAATAACCCCTAAACAATAGGAGACCCTGTCTACCACTTGCAGCGTGGGGGCATGCGTATGGGAATCCTTGCTGTTTGGAAGCAGAAGAACTTCTCTCTGCCTGCTTGCATTGCAAAACTAAGCCCATGCTTGCTTGCCATGCAGCAGCGGGCCAGTACTCCTATCCTGGTGAGCAGGAACACCCCACTGTGTATACTGCAGGCCCTGGGATGCGACGTCTGCTTCTGCAAATGTCAGAGGTGTGAGAAAGCTGATAGAAATGCTGCTAAAGCTGCCAGTTATAGCAAGGCCATGTCTGACGAGGGACTTGCATGAGTAGGATGCCGTGATTTTCAGATGGGGGAAATAAACATGCATTTTCCCTGGGGACGAAGTAAGCACAGCAGCATCAGTACATACAATTCAAAGTGAACACTCGATTTAAGTAAGACAATAAAAATCTAATTTATATAAATAATTACATCAACTCATACCAATCCAGATAAACTGTCCCTTATAATTATTGGACCAAATCTCATAATTATTATTATTTTATTATTAGCAAGCATTTATATAGCACCAGCAATGTACCTGGCACTCTACAAAGTAATGGAATAGACATGGTCCCTGCCCTAGGGCTGACAATCTGAGAGACGGGGGGAGACGAAGGAAGGGGAACAGAGGGAGAGACAAGAGGTGTAACATTCATGAGGATGCGAGGTCCCAGGTGCACGCGCTTGGCTTGGTTACGTCGAGAACGATGGCTGGCTGGTCCGTGTGTACTGGTGAGTACACAGACCTTAGTTAATCCTCATAAATAAGGAATTTCAGTAAAAAATATTCTGTTTTACTGTTTTCAGTGTTGCTGCTGAAGAAAATATGGTGGTTGTCAAGGAAGTAGTAATATTTTAGATATTTACATTGAAAGTGGCATCAGATGTTTTACATTTGTCATTTCATCCAAACAAATCTGTTGAGAGTGAATGCTTCAGCATTTAGTGAAAGGCAGGGATTGCTGAAAAACCCCGGGCTAATTCCTTGACCTGTGCTCAGGTTGTCACTCTCAGGTGACATGTTTGGGCATCGCACCACCCATAACTTGCCTGCATGGTCACAACCTCATTGGATGAGGGACTGGGCTGGGGGGAAACCAGAAACAGGTGGAGGAGGAGGATTCTGATTTGGAATCAATTTTTGTTTCACTCAGAAAAAGGCTGTAGTGCTAAGATTTGGCGAAATGTTAATTTACACCAGTTTTCTACTGGTTCTGCCTTGTTCCATGTCATATGATTTATAATTCTTATGATTTAGGAGCTTGGCTAATTGTAATTGTAGACAAAAAATTGCATCCAGCCATTGTGGCCAGCCACACAGGTACAGGATTTAACAATGAGGCACCCTCTGTAACCTGTCCAGCAAAGTCTAAGTGGAGAGGAGTTGTGTACAGAGTGGCTTGAAACGCCTCACTTTATACGGCATCTGAGTGAGCAGCTCTTTGTCATAAATCAATCTTCCCATTGGAAATTGAGACGGTGGGGAGGGAGGACCAATAGCCCATCCAAAGCTGTAGGAAAGCCAGGTTGTGGTTGGAGCTTAGAGAATACGTCCTGGAGTGGCTATCAGGAATTTCTCTACCCCAGCAGCCCCAGGAGAGGCCACGCTCTGCCTCTGTAGAACATCTTATTTCCGACATGCAGTGGAGTCTCAGGAGTCTGGTTCTGGGCACGTATCCATGGTACAGTGTGTTTTGCAGTAGGATTTAACAGTGTGGAGCTTGCTAGATACTTCTGATCTAGGAAAATTAAAATAGCTTGTCTGCTAGCCGCGCTGAATGTTGCCTGATTTTATAAGACTCTGTGATTATTCTGGACTAGAGGGACATGGAGATTGGGAATTAAACTGGGAGAGGAGGAGAAGGGCCTTGGGAGCCAACCAGGACGCCCCAGCTCCTGTTTGTGCTCTGGATTTTCCATTCTGCCTTTCTCCCTTCTGCCTTCCTGAACTAACTGGCAATGGTGATTTGCTACAAGATATTGTACAAGATATAGATATGTGATGCACTTCATGGCATGTAGCATGGGGATTAATTAGCAGGCTTTTAATTTTCTTAAGTGATTTGAATATGAAGATTGTTCAGTATTTTCATTGTAAATGTTCAGCCTGGGTAAACCCTACCTTGGCTCTCTTTGCCAGGACACCAATAATCCTGGGTTATTTTGAACACTTTGGAATGTAAGATTCCCCGTGTCTATTTTAGGAGCTTATTCTGTTACGGTGGATTTGGGCACAGCTCCATTCATCATACTGTCTCACCCTTCTACAATTCCCAGCAAGTAGAGTCCAGCATAGAAGTATTTGATTGAATTCTATAACATTGGTTGACTGTGTTGCTCTTTGGAACATTGAACGGATGTTGTCCAGAGTCTGGAATAATAATAATAAAAAAGCCTATTTCAGTTTCTACCCAACTTCACTTTATATGTCTCTTAAATTAATTGTTGATGCTGGCTGAATAATTAAGGAGCTGAACAAAAGCAGTATTTAACTTGGTCTTGCCCATAAATCTGTACACATAGCATGGAAATAAACACATCTGCTTCTGCTTCTTCTGCTTCTTCTTCTTCTTAATAATAATAATAATAATAATATAATTAATAATAAATTAATAAGCATTTATATAGCACGAGCAATGTACCTGGCACTTTACAGTTCCTCTCTGTAAGAGACACGGTCCCTGACCCAGGGGGTTTACAATCTAAGAGAGGCAAGGGGGTGGGGGAGAGACAAAAGGGGGTGAAACAGAGGAAGAGACAAGGATACACACATGAACTCGTGAGGTCTCAGGTGCACGTGCTTGGCTTAGTTACAAAGGTGTAGTTTCTCACAGAATGTAACACAAAATACGATGATTCAAGATAAGATAAGGGGGAGATGGGAACGAGAAGCCAGGGAAAGGTTGACGGAAGAGGTGGGTTTTGAGGAGGGATTTGGAGGGAGGAAGCCGAGCTACTGTGTTCAGGGAGGGAGGACATGTAGGGCTGCCTGGGGAAAGGGGCGGATGCGTTTTGAGGAGCAGGGGAGCAGTGAGCAGGCGCGGGTGGTG
>QEPC01012679.1:12155690-12168351 GCA_003113815.1 Sphenodon punctatus | reverse complement strand
GGACCGTGTCTATCTTATTCTCTGTAAAGCGGCAGGTACATTGCTGGCGTATATAAATGCTTATAATAAATAATAATAATAATTAATAATAAATAATAAATAATGACTAAAGTAAATGGCTCTGGGGAACATTGTGATGCCGGAGAGTCTTCTTACCATGCTGCTCACTCCTTGTTCAGCTGTTAGAACAAACTCGGTTCTGCAGGGTCCTTTTGCTAAGATCACTGGTTGCTAGGGAAAGCAACAATTAACATTTCTCCTAAAAGAGAGAGAGAAAGTCTCAGAAAGAAAACACTAAAGAAGGAAATCAAGAAATGCAATTGCCATGGAAACTCCCGAGTCTAAGCAGAAACCTTCCAACAAAAACTACAGACTCTGAAATTGAGAGAGTGAAGTGCACAGCCTTGGAAGCCAGTCAGCCAGCAGCTTCCCTCTTGCTCATCTCTGCAGGGCTTGGGCACAAGATGGGAATGGCCGGAGCCAGCCTGCGTGGCAGCACACGGTGTGCGTCTCTGCTTGTGGACTGGGCTCGCTGTGAGCCTGGAGACGTGTTCCGGGCGAGCAATGTAGAATTACTGAGTGGGCTCAAACATTATTAGTTTGAGGTAGGAAGCTGATCCCAAGATGCTTCTGAATGCCCGAAAGTTTCCTAACAATAGTTTCCCATTCTTTAGTGCAGTCAATTAAATGATCTCCCAGCATATTGCAAAAAGTAAGCCCCATGGTTCCACTCTGACCTAGAGCAATAATGTGGTCTCTCTCATAGATGGGGGAACTGAGCAACCCTAATCTTAATGCCCGTTTCTGTTCTTTTATCCCATGTTTTCACAGGGCAGTCCTGGCTACAGAACTTGGATGCTGTCTGGTTGCTGTTGGTACTTGACATTGGGTAAAAACAGATGTCCTCCTTCTGCCCTGGGGTGGATTGGCGGCTAACCCAGGCTGTGTCTTCAGACAATCTGAGGTCACAGCCTGGGCTAAGGGCAGCACATCTGTGAGGCCCCCTGTACCCATCTCAGGTTGTGAGCCACCATGGCTTCCTGTTATTGGTGGAGGGCAAGGGGCTAGGAGCAGAGTGTGGGCAGGGCTGGTCGCCCACACATTTGTTGTTCTCCCCCTCACCCAGGCCATGCCGGTAGCGGAACAGTTCTCCAGACGTGGGCACATTAGTGCTGTGATGCACCCCGAGCCGGACTGTGTAGGCACTGGCAGTGGTTTCCCATGGCCAGCCACGAAGCTGCCATGACACTCTCACCTCTGTTTTTATCCATTGTGTTCCAGAATATGCAGGGTACTTTTAACTCCTGTGCTGTGCCAATGATTATAGATAACTGGTCTTCCTGTACCTAGTGTGCAACATGTGCACAATTCCCTTTGTCAATCTCCAGGCATAGATCATCAAAACCAAGGCCACGAGCAAAGTCTCTGTGCTATACCCTGGACAAAAACCTGACTGAAATGGGCCCAGGAATCCGATAGCATCAAGATGAGCCTGAATCTTCTGGGCAACCACCTGTTCAATAACCTTCCCTAAAAAGAAAAGGTTAGAGACAGGCCGATAACTGGCTGGGGAGTCAGCATCCAATGATGGTTTCTTAATCAGGGGCCGGATCACCGCAATTTTAAGGGTGTCTGACAACTTAACATTGTCAGACACAAAAGAGAAACATTGACAACCCCTGACAGCAACAGCCCCAACTTCTCCTGACTGGACGGGCAAGAATCTAATTCAGAACTGGTTGCCCGCATTGCTTCACGCATGTTCTCTGCTGCATCAGTAGGCGACACTAATGAGGAGGATGTATTTGGAGCAATGTGGGCAAATTGATTGTCAAACAACTATCAGGCCTGGGAATGTCCCAAAGGAAAGCAACTGTTCCATTTCTCCTTCCCTGCCAGCCCCACCCTGCAGGATTACTTCAGCAGGTCTCATAAGTAAGGGAATGTTATATCCCGGGAAAGTCCACTAAGTGCTAAGTGAATTACAGGCAGACCTGAACTGCTTCGTTTTCTCTTCCTCCCATGTTCCATTCCTTTATCCTCACAGGATCCTGTAGTGAAGCACTGGGCAGAGTATTTGCAGGAGCAGGCCCAATGCTAGCGTGGCCTGGGTAGAAAAGGGTTAACCAGTACCCAGGAAGCAGTGAGAGATCATGTGACCAGTGTGAGTGGGTCACGTGACCTGGCTGGTTCTATAAAGAGAGTACCAGCCCAACGCTGGGTAGAGTTAGCTTGGTGACAGCAGGGTGAGGTGCTCTGGTGCTGGCTTAGAGCCACCCTACTGGGGAAGTACCCCACCCTAGAGAGAGTTCAGGAAGGCCCTGAGTGGGCAGGGCTGTAGTAACCCCAGCAGCTGCAGTGGGATACCGAGGCTGCCTAGGGCAACCCCTTGTGTCTGGTGGGAGCAGGCCAATACAAGGTCGGAACAGCTGGCCGCCCACCTGAAGCGTGGGGGCCATCCTGTCAGGAGGGCATGGGCTCAGGGTGGGGCCTGGAGGGAGCCGAATGATGTGACCAGCGAGATCCACCTGCATTGCTCTGAGGGCTTGACCGGAGGCAGGAGCCCAGCATGGAGAGAGCAAGATCCCAGTGGGCACATGGGGAGTTACCAGGCAGGCCCGGACCCATCGTGGGAGTCAGGAGCACGGTGTAGAGCCTGAAAGCCGAGTGGTACTCGGGCTCCCCCAGGGGAAGGATTGGGACGAGGATGATGCCCACCCTCCAGGGCCCTAGGGAAAGGGTCAGTAGCTGCGTGTGGGAGACAAGCGAGAGGCTAAGAGCTAGGGACCCTCTCAGCCCCAGGGCCACAAGTGAGCCCAGCAGCCGGCTAGGGAGGCCTAGGGCTCTGAGTGTATGTGGGGCTGAGAGGGCCAGAGCACTAGGTGTCAGCGGGACCTGTGGGAGCTTGAGTGGGCCAGGACTCTGAACTGTCACAGCCCGATTGGAGCTCTCCTCTGGCCTTTCCCAGAACCCCATGGGCTGAGGACAATCCCACCCTGGCAGGCAGCTAATTCCCCAATGTCAGTGATGAGTAACACCAGTGCTGGAGGTTTCCCACAGAGAGAAAGTGGAGAAAACAGCAAGTGCTTGACCGAAAAGAAGACCTTCCCCCACCAGAGAGAGAGTGAGAGAAATGGCTGGGATGTTGAGGCAGCAGCCTCAGAGAAGCCTGAGGGACTTACAGTCGAGTTGTGGTGGCGGGCCAGGCTGCTTCTTTAAAGTTCCATGTAGCAAGTCTCCCATTCCCACCATTTTCTCTGACTGTGGCTGCTTCCTGGACCCCTTCCTTTAATAACTGTGATATTAGACATTGGGCTGTTTTGAATTTCTCTAGGAAAAAAGAACAATGAAATAAATAAACATATTATTAAAGCCTTGTGCAGTATTTTGAGAAACAACAATAATAATTACTAATCTAGCAATGTACCTGGCAGTGGACAGTTATGATGACAGAAACAGGCCCCTGCCCCAAGGGGCATACACGCTAGACTGGACATGGGGTGGAGAGAAGTTTCAGGTGCACATGCTTCGCTTAGTTTCAGAGGAGGAGGAGGGGGATCTTGAAGGTTGGGCTGTGAGGGTGAGGAGCAAGAGAAGGCCTGGCAGAAGAAGTGTTTCTTTAGGAGAGATCTGAAGGTTGTGAGGGGAGGAGCAGAGCATGTGTGGGAGGTGTATGCACACAGCCTCAGTTCCCCATCTGTAAAATGGGAGTAACCGTGACCAGCCACAGGGTTATTGTGAGGGTGAACCAGTTGTAAAGCACTTTGAACACTGACAGGTCTATAGAAATGATAAATAATAAGAAAAGCTTGAATAGCTAAGGTTTTGAGTGAACAGGTAAATGATCAAAACCACAGCCAAACTGGAGGGCATAGAGATGGCAAATGAAAGGATCTAGAAGGCATTTGGAAAGTGAAGTTTGCTGTGGTCATAGTATGGTAGGGGATTGGGACCCAATTACTCACCGCTTGCAGGATGGCACCATCTCTGCTCCAGAGGGCTGGCCCAGCATGATCCAAAGTCTTATAACTTGTTCCTCCGCTTGGATGAATGTGTCAGGGGCAGGAAAGAGCAGCAAGACATGGAGCTGCCTCTCTCAATTTAACTCCAGCAGTGCCTTCAGCAAAGAGATGCAAGCAGAGCTCCCAGAGCTACTCGCTTGTCTCTGGGCCTTAGTTAAACTCAGCGTCAAAGCTTGTGGTCTTGGCAATGTACTTCATCTCTCTGGGTTGGTTTCCCCCTCTGAAATATGGGGACGATGGGTGATTTTGGACACTGCAGGCCACTAGACCCATCACGCTGAACCACGCATCGGAATCCGTTTCAGATTCTGGTCAGGAATCAGTCCGGCCGTCCTTTAGATGTGCTGGCCTGATTCCTCCTGGGGATCGGGGCGGGGCTGCACTGCGCAACATGCGGCCGCACAGCCCCCCCCTGGCTCCCCCAGCCGCCTGTCACATAGGGTCACACACGTGTAACACGGGCTACATGTAAACTACAAGTCTGACAAATATGTAATGCAGAAGGTTCCACATGTATGTGATGTTACAGTTGAGAACTGTCAGGCTCAAATTAGGGCTCTGACATGTCACCAGGCTACAGGAAATACAAAGAGATACCAAAATGTGTATTGCAGGACTCTGGCCAGACGAGTGGCCACAGACATTTATATGTTAATGCAGGCTGACATTGCCTACGTGCAAACAGACACAGAAACCTGATAAGAGAACAAACAAAATTCTAGAAGCCTGGAGAATATACGAGGAGTTTTCCTCCAGGAGATATAAGGCGAGGTATCCCAGAGGGGAAGGGATTCTTAGGAAGAACTCATTCCTAAAGCCATCAGGAGAGCTGATCTGCATTTGAAAGCCAGCCTGGCAACAGCAGGCTGGAGAAATCATGAGGAGAGAGACATGATTTCGCTTTTACCAACTAAGAAGCCAGTGCCCAGTCACTCCACCTTTAGGACTGAGGAACAAGAAGCTTATGGAACTTTATAGGGTAAGATACGTAATTTAGGAACTCAACCTGTATAAGTTAGGAATGCGTTATGTTTACGTTTGGTTTCTAATAACNGGGGGGGGGGGGGGGAGAGACAGTCTATTGGCCCCAGAAGTCTGAGCTGGTCGATGGTAGAGAATTGCGTTTGGGAATGCTTTTTCCTGGATATTCCCCATCCCTGCCCCATCTCCTCCATCTGTTGTTGGATTTCTTGTACGTTTTGTCTGAACCTTTATTTCTGCCAACTCCCCCAGAGAACCGACTCAAATCTCCTTTAGGAAAGGAAATGCAGAGAATCCAATTCAGAAGCACTGGCAACGTGGTCTTAGTAAACTAACAACGCTGAATGTTTGTTTGCTTTAAAATATGGAATAACATAACTAATCCTTTCGTTTAGAAATGGAAACATTTTTCCAAAGTTTTTCATCATTCCCAAAGGATGAACAAGGGTTATATTGCTGAAAACAAAAATACATATGAGGGGAAAAAACTGGGGGAAAACCCTGACGAAAATGAAATGTTTTCACTCAATCCAAAAAATGTGTAAGGTTTTGGGTTTGGACTAGATTATAATGAAAATCAATTTAGGAAATTCTATTCCTGTCTATCGACAATGGTGCAGATGAAGGAGAGGATCCCTAGGGTTCAGAGACTCTCCATGTGTTTTGAATGTTAGCTGAGCCCTGCACTAGGGGACAGCGTAGCATTCTCTTGGTTCAGTGTCGGATACGAGCCAGGGCACGATGGGTGACCGCCTTGAGGTCAAACGGCAGCCTAGTTGCAACAGGGCTGCTGTTCCCAGTAGTAGGAATGGATCCACTTCTTCTCTGTACGTTGTTCCATCTTGCAGTGAAAGGTGACAATAATAGGCTCCTTGCTGGAGTAGGGAGGTGGGAACAGTTGGTGCATTTCCCTTCTCCAAGCTTTTTGAAAGTCAGCTACTCCTTCAAATGTATCAGTGTTTGCCAGACAGTCTCTTTGTTTGGCCTCTAGCAGCTCGAAGTTCATGACCCTGCAAAGTTCTGTTACGAGAAAATAATCTCTCTCAGAATATCCAAATAGTAACGACACTCATTATTTATTTAATGTGTAAATGTGCAAAGTGCTTTGAAGTGTGTTGAATTAAACTCCTGCAAATTTGAAAAAGAAGTCAGCATTTTCCAGATGAAGTTGATCCCTTGTGAATTGGGCAAGAGTACAGTCTAGGACTTCTTATTCACTCTCCCCTAGAGTATGAAACGAATAGCTAAAATGCTACTTGCAAGAAATTCCATGATTTCAAGAAATAAGATTAATTTCTCCACTGTTTCTCGACTCCAGTGAGATGTCTTGATACTCAAATACCACAAAATACTGTCCCAGTTTACTTAGTGCCTACCTTTTATTGTTACATTTACCATTAATGTACTGGTTACCACATTACCAATCATACCACATTCCTTCCTGAGAAAACGAGCCTGCTGGCCACCCAGCCATCTGCCACCCCCAAACACAGCGAGAAATATAGTGAACGATCCAGGGAAAAGGAGCAGAGAACCCCAAACTGGGGTGTAGCGTTGCTCTGAGGCCAGGATGCCTGACGATTGCGAATCAGACAACCCAATCCATGCCATGCCACCCAAGCATGTGCAATCCCCAAATTCTGACTGCCCCAGCTAGAGAGAAAAGAGGGAAAGATTGGAGAAGGAGGATTGCACACACTTACCCTTAGCAGCCACTGAAAAGTCACCAGCAAAAGAGGGGAGAAATGGCACTGCCCTGACCTTTGACCCCTGGAAACCAATCAGAATTGTCCTAAGTCCTGCAATTCTGAATTGGCCCCTGGCAAACAGAATTGGTTGCCTTGCTAATCGGAATTGTCCCTCCAGATTGTTGGCTAAAAAAGAAAGAATAGAGTGCAGTGAAAATTGCTATCTGTATTATTATTATTATTTTATTATTAGCATTTATATAGCGCCAGCGATGTACCTGGTGCTTTACAAAGAGTAAGATAGACACGGTCCCTGCCCGAGAGCTTATTATGACAGAATTAGAACTTTACAGCAAGGCTGTAAATGGTACGACGGAATTACGGTAAGCAAATTATCAGTAATATGAGAATTGAAAACTTGATGGAGACATTCCCAAGTACCAGGAAGTTCTCAATTTGTTTGAGCCAGTCTCGAGAACCAGGATTTCAATGAGATTACTTGCATTTTCAAAATCTCATTTCAGCCCTACATCCAGTTTAAACCTGGGGGTGGGCTGGGGGGGAGGTGGCATGGAACCCTTCAGCTTATACTCTCCTACTGTTCAATTTGAGAGACCAAAATTGATATACTTCATGCCACCCCTAATCTGAATAAATTATGCATCTGTTTATGAAAATTTGTAATCGGTCGCTGGTTAACTTTGGGGCTAAACTGGAAAAAGAGATGTCTGTGTGATAGGTTTGTACGCGCAGGGCTGATGGTTCAAGTTCAAGTTACAACTTGGCCTGTTAAAAAGTCAAAATTCACAGCTGTTTCTCCAGGTGGATTCATTTGACTACTTCACGCTTCCCCCAGGTGGATTAATGAGGTACTAACGACCCCCTTTGTCTGCTGAACCTTTATGCTGCTGGGAAGGTGGTACAAAACCACAAAACCTGTTACTGTATCAGCCATAAAGTTTCTGTTGGAGGGTATGGACTCTACAAACCAGAACCAGTAATTCTTAGCTCCCAGCTGTTTCCATATACCTATGTAGCGCTCCTCCCTCCCTCCCCTGTCTTCCCAGGGTTGTGATCACGCTACCTCCATTTCACTTTAAGTTAACTCTTCCAAAGACAACGTCTTGAGGTGAAATTCACAGCTGTTCACAGCAGGATCTTTTGCAGTCGCTATTTTGTTCTTTAGATAAATTGTAGACTCAGGGCTGGAAGGGATCCCTATAGCCGCCAAACACTAGGGTAAGCACCAAGATTGCTGGGTCTGGGTTGGATTAAAAAAAGAGGTAGAGTTAGGTGTTATCTGTATATTGATGACACTGCACTCCATACCATCTCACGACCTCACTGAGCGGCTGCATATACACGTTGAACAGGAGAGGGGACAGAATGGAACCTTGAGGGACTTCACATGTGAAATCTTGAGGAGATGAAGAACAATCCCCAAGCACTACACGTTGAGTTCTTCTGGCCAAGAAAGAGCGGAACCATTCAAGAAGGATTCCGCCAACCCCGGCTTGGTCCCGCAAGCGAGTCACCAACATCTCATGGTCAACGGTATCAAAAGCAGCCAACAGATCTAAAAGAATTAGCTGGGTTGAACTACTCTAATCTAATTCGTAGCAGAGGTCATCGATCAAAGCCACAAGTGCAGTCTCAGTGCCATAGCCTGTCCGAAAGCTGGACCATGAAGGATCCAGGTACCTGGTGCAGTCTAGATGTCCCTGCAGCTGCTGAACCACTACCCACTCAATAACCTTCCCTAAAAAGGCCGATAACTGGCGAGGGAGTCAACATCAAGTGATGGTTTCTAGAGCAGAGGCAGCACCACCGCCTCTTTTGAGGCAGCCTGGCACTCTGCCCTCCTGAAGGGAGGACTGATCACCCTTTCCAGCAGCGGCCCCAACGTCTCCCAGATGGCCTTAACCACCAAGGGCAGACATGGGTCAAGTTCACAAAAGGTGGTCCTAACAGTCCCAAGAACATCCCCCACCTTGGCAGGTGACACCCACTGAAATCGATCCCAGGACACTGGACAAGGCAGGGCTTCCACGACCGCTGATTCACCCAAAGGGACCATGGGGGAGGGGGAAGCGTGCCAGGCTGGCCTTTGAAATTGACATGCTCCTGGTGTGAACGCTGGGGAACTCGGGCTCCTCAGGGAGCTTGTGGCCAGTTCCTGTGACTTGCAACCCCCCACCCACAGTGCCTATGTGTGACAGACTGGTCTGCTGATGTGGGTCGCTGCCCCAATTCATATGAGCAAGGAACGCATGGGTGCCCATTGCCACATAGTTTTTTGGTTTGCCCCACACAGTGCACTCTGGATTTTTCGGCAGTGCACCATCAGTGGCCATGAGTCAGTGCTGCATGGCTCATGGGAGTGCCCATTCCCCCTGCTCTACCTCCAGATGGGGTAGTCGGATGAGTGGTTCCTGGGTGGCCATGTGGGGTAACATTTTGTTTAAAAACTTCCAACGTGTCATTTTGGGCAAAGCCATTCCAAGGTTTAAATGCCTGAATGTTACTGCAGGGGGCAGCAGAGCTGCGAAGAATGGTGATTGCAGCAGAGTGAGGCAGACAGGAAATCACTGCTGATCCTGTGAGTTTATCTGAAGGAACTGGTTTTGTGTTCTCTGCATCTGGAAATGAAGACTGGGAGATGGGGTTTGTTAGATGAAAAAATGTTTGTGCTGACATGGCACCTTCCAGGGGGCTAATGACATTAGTGGCCACTCTAGGCACTTTTGTTATGTATGTATCACCTTAAAGGAGGAGTGAAATAACCACTGGAATGACAGGGAACCTTTTTATACCCAGCTCCAAGAATCACCCACCTCCTTTGTGCTCTGAGCATAAGAATGAATCAGGAGGGGGCTGTCTCTGGAATTATTAAAACAGGGAGACGTGTTAAGCACGTGAGTGTTCTTGCCCCTATACTGTTTAACTTTTACTTAAATGACTTAATAGAAAATTTATTAGAACCCTCAAGTCATCCTTGACGATAGATAATGTCCAAGTGGCCTCCCTGCTTTATGCAGATGATGCTGTTCTACTCTCAATGGCACACGTGGGCCTCCATAGACAGTTGGAAACATTGGCTAAATACTGTCAGAGTAATCTCTTGGAAGTTAATTATGAGAAAACAAAAGTCATGGTTTGCTCTAAGGGTAGGTCCATACATAAATGTTTTATGGATGGCCATGAAATACAGCAGTTAGAGTGTTTCAGTATTTGGGTTTAATTTTTCAAGCAAACGGGGGTCGGACAGCACATTTGCGAACAGTCACTGGACGGGCCAGTCTTGCGGGAAAATCCTTATTGCAGTTTTTTAGATCCAGGGGTGGTTACTTGGTGACCCCTGCAATTAAAATCCACTCTCTTAAATGTTTACCCCAGTTATTATTCAGAGCCCAATTTTGGGCCCTGGATAGAACCAACATTTTGAAGAGTATCCAAGCCAAATTTCTTAGGTCCCTTCTGGGCATCCCACACTGTGCACCTACCTAATAGAGCAATTTGTGTAGAATGTGGGCTCCCTGCATTAGATTCAAGGATCTGGTTACAGGCTTTGAGCTATTGGCTGCGTCTTCATTTTAAAGTCGCTGCCCCTTTGTCTCAGCTTGTTTTGATAGACAAATATGCTAATTCTTGGGTGGCATCAGTCACTTCCAAAATTTACCAACTGGGTTTCTCCCCTGATTCACTGACTATGTTGGGTTATAAGAGTGCAAAGAAACTGATCCGCCAGCATCTATATGATACAACTTGACAAGGGAACATAGCCAACATTAAAAATATCAAATCCTTGGGCCACTATCTAACTATTATGAATAGTTCATTAATTGCCATGCCCTATTTAGGGTACTGCATGTGCTTAAGCGGGTGGAGATTATTTGCAGTAGCAAGATTAAATGCATTCCCTTCAGCACTGTTGGAAGGGCATATTAGAGGAATTCCTTTTGCTCAACGTGACTGCAAATGCGGTGTGGGTGTGGTAGAGGCCTTGGACCATATACTGCTGGAATGTATAAATTATAGAGAAGCACATAAGAAATTAATCTCCCTGATAATAGATAGATACCCAGGCAGATCTAAGGCATTTTATACTCCTACTTTACTGGCAGACAAATCCCAAGGTAATTAGATACTTAATTTTGGTGGTGAACTGTAAGAAAGAAAACAGTTGGGAAAAGGAACCTGTTAGCAGCTGATTTCTTCCTTTTAAGATGTGGTAGTACTTTTATTTCTTTTTTTAGTATGATTTTATTGATTATTGTAATAATGTTAATGGGTAAGGTATGTACTTTGGATTACTGGAAATGCCTAAAATTTACATGTATGACTATTGGAAAACTGTAAACGTTTGCTGCAATAGCCGTATGGCTAAGCAATAAAGGTAATTTGAACCTTTGAACCTCTGAGCATTTCCAGTTAGATCTACTGCTGTTCGTCCCTCAGTGTGCAGTGAAGTCAGTGCCAGAGTGCAGCCTGGACTTGAATACACAACATTATTGTGTTGGAATAACACTCCAAAGGGACAGTTCAGATATTGCAAATTAGAAGGTGCAGTAGTTCAGGATGGAGCTCAATCTTTGTGCAACTTTGTTTTTAACAGGAAATTCTACACAAGAGAGTGTTGGTACGAGTGTGTTAACATTTCTTTGGAGCTAAGATGAGCTCTCGTCTTTAAGAACATAAGAGGTGCCTTTTACCAAGTCAGACCAATGGCCCATCCAGCAGCTGTTCTCGTTTGCCTCCACGGTAGGGCTGCCACCTTTTGCATTTTGACCCTGACACTCCCATGGACCAAAATAGGAGTCTCAGGGTCAAATTAAGCCCTTAATGGACCTGGCTTTCAAAAATCCATCCAGTCCCTTTTTGAAGCCTGCCAAGCTACTGGCCTGGACAACTTCCTCCAGCAAGGAGTTCCACAATTTTACTGAATGCTTTGGGTGAAAAAGTACTTTCTCTTGTTTTAAATCTGCTCCCTGTTAACTTCATGGAGTGGTTCTGTTGTTTTTAAAAAGAGTAAATAGCAGATCCCTGTTTACATATTTCACACCTTTTGTGGTCTTGTAAACTTCTCTCCTATCCCTCTCAGCCGTCTCTTCTCCAAGCTGAAGAGTCCCAACCTCTGCTCTATGCCTTGAATAATCTTTATTGCCTTTCTGTGCACCTTTTCCAGTTCTACTGGGTCTTTTTTTAAGTTGGGGCAACCAGAACTGGACACAGTATTCCATGAGTTGTTGCACCATAAATTTATAGAGTGGCATTAGGATATTTTCTGTTTTGTTATCTATCTCTTTCTTAAGTATACCTAACATGTGGCTTGCTTTTTTGACCCTGCTGCACATTAAGCCAATGATGTCAGTGATCTATTCACAATTACTCCAAGGTCTTTTTGCTGTGTAATGAAACCTGAGTTCGATTCCAGCATTGTGTACATATGGTTCGGGTTCTTTCCCTGTATGTGCATCACTTTGCACTTGTCAACAGTGAATTTCATCTGCCATTTTATTGCCCATTCTCCTATCCGTGCTAGATCCCTTTGCAACTCTTCACAGTTTACGTTGGTCTTAACTATCTTGAATAACCTTGTGTCATTTGCAAATTTGACTACTTCCCTCTTCCCCCCCCACCCCCTTTCCCAAATCATTAATGAACAGGTTAAACACCGGTCCCAGTACAGACTAATGGATGAAACAAGAATAGATTTTATTTTCTTGAAAATCTCATGAGAATCAGGTTTGAGATCTTGTAGACATCTTGACCCTGATTCAGATTCTCACACGAGATTTCTCGCCGCCCCACCCCAGCACACCCAGGTTGGTCTTCCAGCCTGGAGAAATTAAAGAAGGAAGGGAGGAGGAAGCCATGTCCAGCTTTCTTACTTTGTCTGGGGCTGGCACCTGTCTTGGTGGAGAAAGCTTTGTGGCCACACATTTTCAGAAATGGGGGGGGGGGGGGGGG